>JAQIFY010000280.1:0-14722 GCA_028533085.1 Varecia variegata | reverse complement strand
CTCATGAAAGTCTTACTCTAAGTTCATTAGAGATGATCAATTCAATATACAATGTTTTTAACCATTATTATGGCTCATGCCTTCAATCTATGCACAAAAAATGTCACTGTAACAGGACATAAAATGGAATTCACGTTTCCCCCTTTAAAAGACCAGAGGATTTAAGAGAATGCTGAATGTTTGCAAAGTGATTTCTGAACTATTTTTATTCACAGGCAACTGTATCTTCTTTAATCAGTATATCTCAGTAGAGATTTTAGAACCCCTTTGAAAGAGAGTATTTTAAATTGTTAAAATACTCTAGTGTCAATCAACTGTATAATACTATAAGATGATTTTTAAGTTGTATAAGTGCAGAAAGCTTCACTAAAGATTTAGTTCCTTGTATAAATTCATGTTGGTTGCAAAACTATTTTTAAATTTAGTTTCATTGTTCTAAACAACCATTAACCTACTAATGATTTTGTTATTATCTAAAAAAGAATACATTAAAAAAGGATTCAGAGTTCTCTATGAAAAATGTATATTTGAAAAATAGATGAATTATTTTTCCATTGGACTCTATTATCATCAAAGGAATTTGATGACAACATAATTAAAAGATTATAAATAGAGTTAATGTATATACAACAAAGATTTTATTATTTAACAATTTGAATTTTGAATATTATAAAAATAAGTCAATATTTTTAATAAATTCACTTCAAATTAACTTAAATTAACTTAACTAAATGATACTCTGCAATTAAAAATTACTATGCAAGGAAGTTTATTACAGTTTTATTAAACATATCCTTGAAGATTCTTTACTAAAAACTAAAAGTCAATTTGTCAAGATTTGTAATTTTATCAGCTTCAGTGTTAACTGCTATTACATTTTATTTTTATGCTTCGCATAGACTGACATCAAAAGATAACTGGATCAAGTTGGGTGTTAAAAAATTCAACATTCATTGACATGCTTAAGCTATTTTTAGGGATTACATATAAACTTATGAATATTAGCTGTAATAACATAAAAAAGACTTTGGCAAAAGTTAGCTGTTACATACAGATACAGTCACCAATTTTTAATTTTTAATATGGTAATTAGCTTCTCCTAGAAGCCCACTGAATAAAATTACCCTTTATTTGCAATATTAAGGAGAATTTGAAGGATAGATAGATAATTGTCGATACATGTGTCTCTAAGTTGTCACAACAGTTAGATAAAAGAGTGAAATGTCAGTCCATTTTCTAGGGATTTTATCTGCTGTGACAGTCCTGACACCTCTAGACTGGCTCATTGAGAGAAAGCCCCATGTTCTTGGGTATATCATTTTAAATTCCCTAAAGAGTTCTGACAAAACATGCTGTGATTTTAGCAGAGCCCTGGTTGGAAGTTGCTAGGGCAGTGGGGGAGGTGTCAAACAGTGCTGTCCAGTTGAATACTGAGTCCCACCCCTCCCACTCTTCACACTCGCTGGTCCACGCAGACATGGCCCTGGATTTGGGCAAGGGCTAGGCTGCTTCATTGTGGTTTCTTCCGGTGACCTTGCACCTGCTCAGAGTAACTCTGCACAAACTTCAGAGCGAGGAGGGCCCGGCAGTGATTGAGCCAAACTCTGGCCTTAAGCCCTTTCCTCTCAAGCATGCGTCATTTTCACCATTGCTCCTGGCCATTTGTTCTTGGAAGAAGTTGGAGGTGCTCTGTGGGTCCTTTCTGCCTGACCTCTACTTCTTCTCAGATATATAGCATCAGGGGCAGACCCAGGGAGAAGTATAAATGAAGGTTCTCCTTATTGGCTTCCCTCCCTAGAAACTGTCCTCCAAAGACGAGTTCATTTCTGACCTCCTGCCACTAGGCCAGTCTCCTTCACACCCAAGAGCTGCTGCAGGCAAAGGCCTCCACGTGGGTCACCTGCACTCTCTTGCCAGGCAGCTGGCCAAGCTGGCTGTACCTGAGTACCTGGCAGGCACTTTTGCTGGCAACCTCGTAGCTCTGCTGTCTCCCAAAGCTACTTATCCTGCCCCACCTGGAACTAGCAAGAGCCCCAAAAGTGTGGCAGCCATTCAGTGGCTTCCTGAGGAGGGAAGCTGGTCCAGGGGTGCCCAGCGGCACCTGCAAGGTCTTTTCCAGGCTTCTGGTATCACTCACCTGGTATGGTGATGAAGGAGGCATTCCTGTCATCCTGTTTCCCACACACACAAAGCTTTCCTCCTCATTACCTGGCTCGGAGCAAAGTTCCCACTGAAATATATATCCACAAGCTGGTGGGAGGAGGGGCTATTAATAGATCCATGGCATCTCAACATCTAAATACTGTCACTGTATAAATACATCTCATATAAACCTCCATCCTTTAAATAAAGACACCTGCCTCCAAGGCCTTATTCCTAAGGCTTTATTAATCTTACTTTCTTACCTTACTGCTCCAGGCCAAGGTATATATGCAAATCATGACCTCCTACACTCTTTCCTTAGGAGAGCATTTTCTCCTCTCCTCTTCTCTCCCCTTTTCTCCCACTCGCTTCCCTCTTGTCCCTTTTCCTTTTTTCCCTTTCCAATCCTTTTTTTCCCTTTTCTTCTACCCCATCTTTCTTTTAAAACCTCTACTTTTTTTAATAAACAAAGAAAAGTATGTACTAAAATTGATGAAGCATGAAGAAAATTGCTATTAGAATGAAACCTTTCATAATGAACAATGGAAATGATCTTTCACATTTATTAACCATGAAGAGACTTCCAGATATTAATGATATTTAATATATTTTAGGAGGACTGTTTTTATAGAAACAAGAGAAGGAGTATCTCTTTGAAGAAATTCAGGTTCCAATGCAGATGACAAGTGCAAAACAAAGACGGTTAGTTGCTAATGGAACGGTTCATTTGTGTGTTTCACATTTTCTCCCTGGTTTTCTCCAAGATACAGAATTTCAGTGTTCTGAGAAGAAAAGCCAGATGTGTTATAAGAACATATACTTTCTTTTTTTTTAACTCCATGAAATCGATTTAATGGAACATATTTGCTTTTATGCAATTCAGAGGAATAAGAGAAATTGAAATCAGAAATTAAAATGAAAAATACTAGCTCCCTTCAGTGATGCTTTACCTTCTTACATGGCAGGTCCATCTTCCCCTTGCACAGGTTCTTAAACTAAGAACTCCTTGTGAATGTGACGTTATAATTTCCACTTGAAAATAATCTATAATATTAAATGGTATAATAAATAAGGAAAGGCAGGTAATAATAATAGATTTTTAAAAATGAAAATTAAAAGAAAGGAAATAAAAAATATCAATTAACCAAGACTTCCTAAATAAAAATCTATCATTCTTGGAACTTTTTCAATATTTTATAATGTAATTATTCATATGTATTCATATGTAATTCTAAAAGTTCTGGTGACTATGTCTATTTACTAGGCTTTTATAAGGAAAAAAGAAAATAACCATCTATGTCAGCTAAATATAGTCTTTTGTCATTTTATTTATTTTTATATTTCATGTCTTACTAGACTTTATTATCAAAAGATGACGTGCCCACTGCTCACAGCAGCTACAATCCATTAGCCTAATGGATTGGAATTATAGGTTGCCTTAGAAATTGTCTATTGTTTGCCAAAATCAAATATAAGCCCTACTGTGAAAAGTCTTGACACTATTAAATGTGAAAAATACAATGTGTTCAAGAAGATGTTAACAAAAGAGCTGTAGGGCATTTGACCAACCAGCTAGAAAGTAGTATGAAGTGTATGCCAAGATGAAAACTACTCATGTTTTCTTATTGTCGCTATTATATACTATAGCAGTTGGACACTATCAGTCACCACCCAGCAGTGCTAGATGAATAATGTGCACTTACTAATTAATTTTCCCCCTTTCATACCAAAGACTAGCCATAGACTATTTGCATATATACCTATTCTTACTCAAATTTCCACCTCGTGTAGTGCTTTCATTCATTCAGCAAAAGCATGTGGGTTCCTATTCTGACCACACGCTGTGAAGATACAAGGCTCATAGACATGCCGAATGACTAACAAGGAAAACTCTTACCCCTTGTCACATTTGCATGTGCTCTCAGATCCTTTTCTCTCAGCTTCATCATAGGGCACCTTCACTACGCGGACAACAGGTAGTTCTGGGAGTTCCTTGATCAGGGTTGGGTCTGCAAAAAGCAGTCTCAAGCTTAGTTTTGACACAAAGAGGGAAGTGAGGAAGGAGAGGTACAACTTTCCTTCCAGGGCCACCCATTGTTGACATGGGGAGCAGCTGTCCCGTGAGGTAAGCCACCTGTTGACCACTGGTACAGTGGGACACTTATGGGAGGGCTTCTGTGCTGTCAACATGGAGAGAAGTAGTCACCATTGCCACTTCTGCAGAGGACAATGTTGAGGCACCTTGATTCACCTCTTAAATTCCACAGAGGTGACATAGCTCTGGAAAATCATTTATGACATGTCCTGTCTCTTTGTCCTTCTTTTGTGCACTTCACTGATTTCTCTGAGAATAGCTTTACCCTGCAGAAATGTCTAAGTCATTATACAGAAAATAAATCAAATATTTGAATACAATGCTCGGTCTGATAGAAGTTTAATTTTCAGACAATAAAAACAAGATCAAAACTCAAAGTGTATGAGAGAGATTATTCTGAAATATGCATCTTAAAAAGAGGCAAGAAAATAGAAAATAAATTAGACAAAGACTACCAGTGTTCAAAAGTTAAATATAAAACTTAACTTTTATAAGTAAAGTACTAACTTTTTCATCTAAGTATCTTAGAAAAAAACAATAAGTTGAATCGTGGTATTCTGGCATTTAATCTTCTGTCATTTTGACTGTTGTAGTAACTTCTCCAAGGGTGAACAAGTAAATCCTCCTGTCTCTATTTGTCTTCCTCTCTCTCATACACACTCTCTCTCACAGACACATTCACTCACCCAAACAAGTGGAATTCATACATTTATTTATTCTAACAATCTATAGCAGTATTTCCTATATTCTTAGTACTGTACCACTTACAGAGAAAATATAATTGGTTCCTGACCTTCATCCAGCCTATATATTTGGAAGACAGAATATTCACTCATTAATCAATTTAACAGGCAATTATTGAATGCTTATTTTGTGCCAATTATGCATGCATGTGTTATTAAAATAATGGATACTGGAAGTGCTAAAATACAAGAGGCTGGTGTTGGGGAAATGAAGAAAGTGACTGGGGGGAGGAAGCTAAATGAACCAGGAAGGATTCTAAAGGACTAATAAATTGCAGAAGGTAGAGTCCAGGTACATGTCAGGAAGGCAAACACTAAGCAGAACAGAAATAATCAATGATTTTAAATGGATGGAGAATAATGTGGCACCCCAGGCATAGAGTGAGGCTAGGGGAATAGCCGTTTCAGTCCCACAGTTGGTATAGATGTGGGGTGAGATGAAAGGAGTGACCCCTGCAGCCTGTGCTTAGATGGGAGGATTGGATTTGGATAAATTGCAGGGGAAGAAAAAGCCAATTTCACTGGCAAGGTGGGATTATAACTTGTGCACAAGCTTGGAAAGGAGAATGAGAATTGCAACTAAGGGAGAGGTATAGACATGAACAAACTGGAGCATTTGAAATTGAACCTAGGATTAATGTGCTAAAATCATTACTCTAAAGGAAAAGTTTACAAACTCTTCATTCTGGGCCAGGTTGTTCAATATTGGCTTCATTATGTAAATACCACATTATGCTTCAAATAAATTGCTTAATGAGACTCTTATTGGTTATTGTAACCTATACCTGAAAGAATATATTTTATGTTTCCTATAAGAATTACATGTAGATATTTGGGGATGAAAATTTTGATAGGGTATACAAGGAAAAGTCCTTACTGGGAAGTGACATTTAAGTAGAGACCTGGAGGAAGTGAAGGAGAGAGACTTTTCAAACAGTAGGAACAAGTGCAAATGTCAAACTTCTTATTTATTCCTATGTCTGTTTCTGGCTCCAGTTTTATTTCATTGCTCCATTTTAAACAAAAATCCCTGCACAAAAATAATCCTGCATAAAATATAGATTTATAATATAATTAATCCATTAGGGTGATTACCTTATATAGTGCCTCTATAGAACTAACTTAGCTATTCTTGAAATTTTCTCTTCCATGTCAGTTTTAATATTCAGCATGTTGGTTTTTCTTGGAAAAAAAACATCATTTGAGATATTATTGGAATTACTATTAAATCAATATATACAATTATGGGGCCATTTCCATTTTTAAGAAAGTGAGTTTTTTTTCCTTCTAGCTTTTCACTATTATTCATGAGATTTCTGTAGGATTTTGGTAGATTATTTATATTAAGTGAAGGGTCTCCCTTCTATTCTCCCTTTGAATTTTTTTTTCAAGTCCATTTTCCATTCACTATTTTTACCTTTAGTTGTGTCTGCTGTTTCGTCCACTCACTTTTAGTAACTGTTTTTCATTTCTAGAAGCTATAATTTTATATTTGTGACCTTGCTTGTTTTAGCTGGTCAATATTGATAATACCTTCTTACTTGATCATTTTGAAATTTCATCATTTATCCCATTTGATATTTTATACGTAGTCATTTTATAGTCTGTTGCTGATGTAGGCATATTTCCAATACCTAAGGCCTGGAAGTGACAGTTTGTAATTTGATATTTTCTTTCTGATTCTCATTGTGCTTTATTTCCTTCTGTGTATATATAAAATCATATATATATATGAAACATATATATGTAAATATATGTGTGTGTATGTGTGCATATATTTTATTGATCTTAGTCTGGAGCAATTTTGAGGGCCAAAATTTCTTTTTTCAACCAAAAAAAGACTTTGTGTCTCATTTGAGTTTGTGTCTGGCAGAGCTAAAGGCTGCTGTTCTCCTGGGATCTTTAGTTCCTTTCAATGGTCCCGGTTTAATGCAAGTATCACAGGCTCAGCCTCCAAACATTTGCTTTATCTTTGCTTTAGTCCCTCAGTCATACCTGCCCAGCTGGGTACTCTGGTCTCTTCTCTGGCTCTTTCCTTTCCTCTTCAAGGTTCTTGTTCAGTTATCAGCCAAGTGGTTTTTTGCCATATACCTTTGAAGAGTTTTTATTAAGTCCAGAAATGTATTAAAAGCTGTATTTGCAGTAATTATTTCAAAAGTATTATTCTGCATTTAATTGGTACACAAGTGGCCAATTAGACCAGTCAGAGAAATGTTTCCTAGAACACTTACACTAATTGCATTTTAATCTAATGCATGTACAGTGCATTAATTAGGAAATTCAATGGCAATTGCCACCTTCCACTGGACAGAAATGACAAAATGCAAATATCTTTACTAAAAGTAGCACTGTTTATTATCTTTTCTACATCTTATAATTCATCTCATTATATTTCTTTTCATTGTATCTGTGTTCATTTTTTGTGCAACAATCTTACCCAGCAAGTTTTATTTGGAAAATCCCTAATATGAACTGTTATTTATTTTACATTTTATATCACCAGACAAACTTTTAAATGGCTCATGAATAAAATAAGCATAATTGATTAAAAATTCACTCATTTTTATGAGTGTGATTAGGCAATGAGCATTCTATATACAAATCATTTTGTGCTGCTTGGGTATCTCAGTGAGACCCATAAATGCATATTGATATTTCATTATTGGAGCACTTTGCTAACACATTATCTGATAAGAAAAAAGGCAAAACACCATATAAAGAGAAAGCAATTTAATTCACAAAGAAAACCTCCTACTCTTTTCTTTTTTTTTTGAGACAGAGTCTCGCTCTGTTGCCCCGGCTAGAGTGAGTGCTGTGGCGTCAACCTCGCTCACAGCAACCTCAAACTCCTGGGCTTAAGAGATCCTCCTGCCTCAGCCTCCCAAGGAGCTGGGACTACAGGCATGCGCCACCATGCCCGGCTAATTTTTTCTATATATATGTTTTTGGTTGGCCAGATAATTTCTTTCTATTTTTAGTAGAGACGGGGTCTCGCTCTTACTCAGGCTGGTCTCAAACTCCTGACCTCGAGCAATCCACCCGCCTCAGCCTCCTAGAGTGCTAGGATAACAGGCGTGAGCCACCGCGCCCGGCCCAACCTCCTACTCTTAATACATGGAGTTCTTCTTGCAAGAGCTAAATCTTTGGACTATACTTCATGGTGAGCACTGTTTAGGAAGCAGAGAGAGCAAGAAGTGAAACAGTAAAGTTATTTATAGTTACGTTTCTTAATTCCTCTACCTGAGAGTATTGAAAGTGTATAAATCTGGGAACCAAAGTATACGTATAAAGAAATAATAAAACACACTGGTATCTGAACCACATGTGTAATCAGTAGAGAAGAAGAAGATCAGAGAGCAAAGTATCTGCCTTGTTCTGAGGCGCTGTTCTTCATATCTAATTTGTAACTGCTCCATCTTCCTGATAGTCACTGTCTATCACCATACAAGCCTCCAAGGCTTCATTTCTCAAAGTGCTCTGTTTCACGTACAGTCCTGACTTGTCTTCTTGCTGCTCTCAGCTCTGCCTCCAACACTCTTCATCTTTTTTTAGCTGATGACTGGCTGTGGCTCCGAGACTATGTCCTCTTGCTACGAGGATATTGCTTCAAAACTCCATCACTGAATTGTCCAGAATTCCATTAATATAAGGATTATGACTACATGGTGCACTAGACAGAAGGCTTAGGGATGACGGAGGAACTTTCATTATGAGAAGATAAAATATGACACTTGTTGAAATTTGACAAGGAAAAAGTACACACACACACACACACACACACACACACGCTGAAGTCTTGCTTACTTGCTGCAACATTAATTCTCTTGTTCTTTCAAGCATTCAAGGCAGATCTCCAAACTCCTTTTGAAAAACCTTATCCATACTGCAGGGAGTGATTTAATCTTATTCATTTCTTCTTGACAACATGACAATTAATGAAATGTTGTATATGTATACCACGGAATACTATTCAACTACAAAAAACAATATGATCCTGGATAGAGATTGAACCCATCCTTCAAATTGAGGTATCACAAGGATGGAAAAACATGTACTCGCCATCAAATTGGTACTAACTGATCTACACTAAGGTGCTCACATGGTAGTAGTACCCATGGGGTGCCGGTCAGGTGTGGGGGGCTAAACTCAAAATGAATGGAAGCAGAGCTCACTGTATGGGGGAAGGTGGGGGAAGGGCACACTTGTAGCCCTGGCTTGGGCGAAGCAAATGCATCACATGTAAACAAAATGTTTGTATCCCCATAATATCCTGAATTAAAAAACAAAAACAATATAGCCCAAAAAAGTAATATTTCAGAGAGAAGGACTAGTCCATTGACAATGAAACCATGGGGAACCCCTAAACTCATTTATACTGAAGTTTGATCAACTCTTCATAGTTTTGTGAGGGTAGATCTGCTTTGTCCTTCGCTGGAAATTCTCTAGTAAGTAAATCTCAGAAAACACACACACACACACACACACACACAAACCCCTTTTAAGAAGCAATGGCATTAATATGAGCCAACATGATTTTAACTGCAGACCAAGAAAGATAATTAGTGTTTTTGCTAAATATAACTTTATATTCCAAGATATTCTTAGCCTTAAGTTAATAGGGTTTTCTCTTTATTCTCCTTTTATTCAAAGCCCTAAAGGCACTTTATTCTTAAAAAACTTGGTGACCAGGGCCGGGCGCAGTGGCTCACGCCTGTAATCCTAACACTCTGGGAGGCCGAGGTGGGCGGATTGTTTGAGCTCAGCAGTTCAAGACCAGCCTGAGCAAGAGCGAGACCCCGTCTCTACTAAAAATAGAAAGAAATTATATGAACAGCTAAAAATATATAGAGAGAAATTAGCCGGGCATGGTGGCGCATGCCTGTAGTCCCAGCTACTCGGGAAGCTGAGGCAGTGGGATTGCTTGAACCCAGGAGTTTGAGGTTGCTGTGAGCTAGGCTGACGCCACGGCACTCACTCTAGCCCGGGCAACAAAGTGAGACTCTGTCTCAAAAAAAAAAAATAAAACTTGGTGACCAGTTATAATGTTTCACCAAAACAAGGAATACTCCTTCATTGGTGGTCATCTTCATCAGGAGTTTTATCTTAATTCCCCTCACCAATCTCTGGAAGTTTAAAGGAGATTATAATATGGACATAATCTACAGATTATAGATAACATAGTTTTAAAAAATATAATCTTTTGCAATCCACAATTGTCTGGGTGGGGAAATTGCAATTCTAGTTATATATGGATTACTGATAATATTTTCAAGTGCCCGTAATTTGTGGAATTTGAACTAATAGAAGTAATAACTTCCAATGAAAGTGCTGTTGAGTTAGTGGGATGTGTCAGGAAGTAGTGATGTGTTGAGGAACTGTGGTTCTCATTTCCTCACAGTTTAATCAAGTTCCAAGGTAGCTTGAGTGATTAGAATAGAAGGTGTTCATTGCAAGACCTTGAATTTAATTTTCTCCAGCCATTAACCACATTTCTATACCTTGCTTATTGCTGGGGAGTTAATTCAGACTTAATACAAATATGTTGTCCGACAGCAAAAGTAAATTGAAATAGATGTTCAATGGTTGGTGTAGTTCACGTGAAGTATGTTTGCTTGGTGTAAAGAAAACACTTTTAAAAATGTTATGACAACTAATGCTCAATTAGAGAGAAGATATATATTATGGCTGATATTGTCTTCTGTTCATATCCTTTCCCTGTGTGCTCTGCAAGTCAAATTATTTCAATCACCAAAAGATGAGTTTATGTGGTTTATTCATATATGGTTCTACTTGATAGGTCTTCAGTTTTTAAATAAAAGTATTCTAGAACATTCTGAATGGCATTTGGGGCACTGGCATGGCCATGACCATGGCTTTCTAATTGATTTTCCTGCCAGCAAACATAAACCAACCAAGAGTAATTTTAGCCTTGATCAGCACAAATCAAAGAGAGTGGGAAGATTGAAAATTATCCAAATTATTTAAATTTATTTGTTAAACTATGAAATTTAACCTCCAAATATCTCTCCATTGTTTTGTTCACAGAAATAATGAACTTGATGTTTCAATACTAACAATTAAATTTTCCAGTGGTTAAGGAAATTTTGGCAAACTCTGCAGCTGCTCTGATCAAGTTAATCAATACTTTAAATATTTAATGCCAAAATTATCATAATTGAACTAATGTTTCTATCCACATGAATTACATTTCCAGAATCATTGTGATTCTTCTTAGTATTATTCTATTTACTCAGAAACTGCTGGATGAAGCCAGTAAAGATTTCCTGATAAAAATTGACACGGTTTTATTTCATGAAGGCTTGCCACACACTGCTAGATGTATCTGCCCCTGCGAAACAAGTTGACCCCAAGAGCACTTTGAATGAAGCCTGATCAGTTATCTCTGTCAGCTGTATGTTGAATTCATTACATCTGTCACATATTTTTTATTAAAGGAAAGTAAATGTATTGAAATTAGTATGATAGTTTCAAAAATATATTTAATCCACATTTTATGTGTATTCTCAGGCCAGCAATGGAGCTTGATTTAACAGAAAAATTTTATGGCCCATTCTGGTGTTTAGTTTATAGTCTCTGTATCTTGTTTGCCAAAACAATAAAAAGTCTGCTTTATATAATCAACAAAAATAACAAGCATTTACATGGTTGAGCAAACTGGGAGATGGTTCATTGTAATCTGCTTAACAGTTACAGCTGAGAAATTATAAAAACCGATGAAATACTCATCTCAAAAAGACTATTTGGAACATGAAACTTGCAACTGTGTATGAACTTCCTTTAAAAGGTCAGAAATTCATCATATGGGGAGGATACATAGTAGAGAGTCAAAGTGATTAATAGTGAAAGTAAAAGGTAACAATAAAGCCAAAGCAAATCTTGTAATTTAAATATTGGAGATTAAATCTGATTCCATTAAGAAGCAAATTGTGTATGTTTAACAGAAATGTCAAAATAAACCTCACAGGTTAATAATTAACTTTTAACGTCCTATAGTTGCAAAAAATTATGTAAAAGCTTTATGAATCTCCATTCTTGATATTATGACACAGCCATAGTCAAAATAGTCAAAGTTTCTTAAAGACTTATAGAAAAATATTGAATTATAAAAAAATATATAGTTTAAAACATGCCAAAGGGTTCACGTTACCAGTGGTTATTTATTCCATGTCTCCATTCTGTATATCAACATTGTGTCCTAAGGTCATCCATTTAGCACTTCTTACATTGTTCCTTATCATACATTTTTTTCCTAGTAAAGTATTAAGCTAACAATGTGCAATGCATTTTTCCTTAACAAAAGGAATGCATCTTCTTCATAAAACCAGGCAGAGGTTGATGCTAATAATAAAAAGAGACCATTGCTGCTTCTTTTAAATTTTAAAGTAGAAATAAATGCAAATCATGGTAGTAAAGTAACTATTGTGAGATGGATATTGAGGATTAACTAAAGGCAACTGTAGAACTTCATTTCACTCTTCCATTTTCGAGGTCAAACATTTGAGTATCAACAGTTGTGTGTGATCAGAACTTTGGAACTGCTTGGTTTTCCCCCAAGTCTGTATCATCCCACTTAAAATTCAAGTGATTTTAAACTTTCATTTTGAATGAAGCATTTAGATCCTTCTTGGAGGCACTTTTTCTGTCCCTGTTACATAATTTATAACAGTGATGGTTTCCCTAATGTGTGATTGGCTTGTGGGGGAAATTGCTACTTAAATTTAGTTTGATTATATAGACCCTAACTGCCAATAAATCCATTTCTCTTAGAGCCTGATCCTGCTTTTATTCAACAACTGAATATATTGAAGCAACAGTGTAATTATTTTTACACTGTATTTATAGCACAAAGAGAGTTAGAGAGTCATCTGTGTAGTCGTCATTTAGGGATTCCAGTGGTTCTATGTCGTTTTTCCATGTGGTCTATTATAGATGAAGGGAATTGAGCAAGCCATAAAGGCAGCATACTATTCAGGCATTATATAAGAGAGCCATTAGTTTTCCAATTATTTTGTAGGCTCTCCTGGGGTAGAGTCCACATGAGAACTGACACTATCGCCAAGGAGTAAAATTAGGAATTAAAACATCTGATTTCCAAATGGCACCAGCTTCTCTTTAAAAGTAGTTCATAAAGAGTGAATAATTATTTAACCTTGGTAAAAATAATTGTTGTTTGTCTACAAACTCCCAGGTATTTAATATATATTATTCAATATACAATAACACAAGATAGATATTACTATTATTCCTACTTAATAGTTGAGGAAAATGAGAATGAGATATTTATTTAGTAAGCTTACCCAAGGGCACACAGCTTAGGTAGCTAGACAAATATTCAAACCTGTGCTTAGCTTTCTTCAAAGCCACTAGCTCTTTTCCCGCATTGGGCCATTCCCAATGATGATGAAGTTTAAAATTACAGATCTAGTTCTAGAAGGTGTGTTAGATCTGGTTCTCTTTCCACTGATGCCTAGAAGTTGGAAGGGATTTCAGGGATTTTATACTTATGATTATTTAGGGACTACTATTTTTTTTTTTTTTATCTATCACACTCTCAGTGTGTCAGCAGGACAAGGAATATTCCAACACTTGCAAACAACTAGTTATAGGTTTTCACTTTAGGCCATATGGCATAGTGGTTTAGAGCTGCACTGGCCAATAGAAATGTAATGTAAGCCATGTATGTAATTTAAAATTTTCTCATAGTCATATTGGAAAAGTAAAAAGAAACTAGTGAAATTAATTTTAATAAGAAATTTTATTTAACAAAGTATCCAAAGTTTTATCATTTCATCATGAAAAAACTTATTACTAAGATATTTTACATTCTTTTTTTGTACAGTTTTCAAAATTTGGAGTGTTAATTATAGGCCATTTCAATTTGAATGCTAAATTTTCATTAGAAATAATAGGTAATGCTTGAGCATGAGTTTTAAATATTTTTGTACTAATATTTCATATTATTAACATGGATTTCAGCATAAATAATGTTCACATCATTTGATGACAAAGGGGTCCCTTCTTTTAAAGAACTATTCTCAAACCTGGCTGTCAGACCCTGTGGGGAGTTTGTTAAAACCAAAGCATTCTAACTGCCACTCAAAGACTCATTGCTCTGTGTTATGGGGCCCCCTGGTGTGGGGATTTAACAAAAACTTTTAAAATACATCCTTGCAGGTTAGTTGAGTTTCCTGAAGACAGCAGATACTTGGCTTGTGTTTTTTTATCCATTGGGCCAGTCCATGTCTCTTGAGTGGGGAATTCAAGCCATTCACATTTAATGAGAAAATTTTTCTCTCTTGAGCCATTGTGATAACTGGGTTTTGATCTTTATCTCTTGAGTAGTTTTACATTCGTGGGTCTTTCTTGTGCTGGGCCGTGTGTAACTCTGTTTTGAGAACTTCTTGGAGAGCTGGTCTTGTCTTGGTGAATTCTCTGAGTTTTTGTTTATCTGAGAATGTCTTATTTCTCCTTCGTATACAAAACTTAGCTTGGCCGGGTACAAGATTCTAGGCTGGGCATTATTCTGTTTCAGAAGAGTGAGAATGGGGCCCCAATCTCTTCTTGCTTGTAAGGTTTCAGTTGAGAAATCTGGCGTAATTTGGATGGGTTTTCCAAAATATGTTACTTGTTTCTTTCTCCTTACAGCTCGAAGAAGGGCCTCTTTAGTGGATATTTTGGTCAGTCTGATGATTACATGACGTGGTGTCTTCCTGTTTGGTAT
>JAQIFY010000028.1:0-34363 GCA_028533085.1 Varecia variegata | reverse complement strand
GTGCGTGGAAAGTGCATTCCGCGCAGGTGGCACACGGTGCATGGATCACGTGGTATGCCCATGTGCGTGTAGTGTGTGGAGCACTCGTTATGCATGTGTGGCGTGCTATGCGCTGTGTGCACGATGTGCGCCTCTTGTACATGGTGTGTGGAGTGCCTGATATGCGCATGTTTCGTGTGGTGCACAGAGTGTGCGGTATGCACATGCAGCACGTGGTGTGTGCGGAATGTTCGGTATGCATGTGCAGCATGCAGTGTGCGCAGAATGTGCGTGTCATGCGTGTTGCGTAGAGGCTCGTGGTATACGATGGTCACGCACGGTGCACGGAGCGTGCAGTATTTGTGTGTAGAGCACTGTTCACTGGGCATGTGATATACCCATGTTGCACGCAGTGTGCGGAGCATGTGGTATGCGCCTGTCATGCATGGTGTGCGGAGCACGTGTATGCTCTGGGCTCGCACGATATGCAAAGTGCATGGTAAGCGACATTCACGCATAGTGGGTGGATGCTGTGGTATGTGCATGTTGCACGTGGTGTGCCGTGTGAGGTGTGCAGTATGCATGTGTCACCCTCGGTGATTGGCTCGTGTGTTATGCGTGTGTAGCACAAGGTACACTATCCACGTGTTATGCTTGTTTGGCGCAGGGTGCACAGATCACGTGGTATGTGCATGTGGCACGCAGTGTGTGGAGCACCGGTGTGCGTGTGTCCCATGCAGTGTGTGGAGCATGTGTTATGCCCATGTTGACCATGGTGTCCAGTGCATGGAATGTGTGTGTAATGCTCGGTGTGTGGATCACATGTTATGTGCGTGTTGTACCTGGTGCACGGAACACACATTATATGCATGTGGTGCACAGTGCACAGATGGCGTGGTATGCACGTGTCCCACGCTGCATAGCGTGGGTTATGCGCATGTCGCCCACCATGTGTGGTGCACAGTATGCGCGAGTCACACTCAGTGCGTGGAACACATGGTATGCACGTGTTGCACACGGTGTGCAGAATGCACATTATGCACATGTGTCTCACGGTTGGTGGATCACGTGGTATGCGTGTGTCACTCACGGTGTGCGAAACGTGCGGTATGCATGTGTCCCATGCAGTGCGCAAAGCATGCGTTATGCATGTGTTGCCCACAGTGTGTGGTGCGCGGAATGTGCATGTCACGCTACGTGCGTGGATCATGTGCTATGTGCATGTTGCACCTGGTGTACGGAACGTGCGTTATGCGCATGTGGCACACAGTACGTGTATCTTGTGGTATGCATGCGTATGTCGCATGCGGTGTATGGAGCGTGAGGTATATGCCTGTCACATACAGCACATAGTGTGCGCCTTATGTGCATGTCACACATGGTGCGTGGAGCATGTGGGATGATCCGATTTCACACGGTATGCCAAGTGCGTGGTATGTGCATGTCACGCATGTAGTGCAGTGTGCGGTATGCACATGTCGTGCTTGGTGTTGGAGCACGTGTTATGCGTGTGTTGCCTGCGGTGTACAGTGCACGGTACATGCATGTTGCGCTCGGGGCGTGGATCACGTGGTATGCACATATTGCACCTGGTGCAAGGAACGTGTGTTTTGCATGTTTGGCACAATGTGCAAGGATTGCCTGGTATGTGCGTATTGCATGCAGTGCGCAGAGCGCACAGTATGTGCATATTGTGCACAGTATGTGCATATCCCACGCAGTGCGTCGAGTGTGCATTATGCCCAAGTTGCCCACGGTGTGCAGTGCATGGAATGCGCATGTCACGCTCGGTGCACAAATCACGTGGTATGAGCGTGTGGCACACAGTGTGCGGATTGCATATTATGCGCGTGTTGCACACCTTGTGTGGAGCATGTGTTATGCACGTGTCGCCCGCAGTGTGCGGTGCGCCATATGCACGTGTCATGCTCTGTGCCGGATAACGTTACGCGCCTGTTGCCAGCAGTGTGTGGTGCGCGGTATGCGTGTGTTGCCCTCGGTGCGCAGGTCACGTGCTATGCGTGTGTTGCACCTGGTGCATGGAACGCGTGTTATGCATGTGTGGCTCACAGTGCACGGATTGCGTGGTATGCACGTGTCCCACACAGTGCGCGGAGCATGAATTATGTGCGTGTCGCCCACCATTTGCCGCACAGTATGGTTAGGGTTAGTGGTTAGGGTTAGAGTTAGATGGTTAGGGTTAGGGTCAGTATCAGGGACGGGTTTGGGGTTGGGGTCAGGGTCGGGCTTGGGCTGGGTTTGGGGTTAGCGCTAGGTATAGGGTTAGGGTTATGGTTAGGGGTTGGGGTAGGATTGGGTTTAGGGTTAGGGTTAGGGTTTGGGTTAGTGTTAGGGGGTTGGTGTTGGGGTTAGGGTTAGGGTTAGGATTAGGGGTTAGGGTTAAGGTTAGGGTTAGGGTAGGGTAGGGTAGTGTTAGGGTTATGGTAGGGTTAGGGTTAGTGTTAGGGTTTAAGGGTTAGGGTAATGGTAGGGTTAGGGGTTAGTGTTAGGGTTATAGTTAGTGGTTAGGGTTAGGGGTTAGCTGTTAGAGTTAGGGGTTAGGGTCAGGGTCAGCATAGGGGTAGTGGTCGGGGTCAGGGTTGGGGTTAGGGTTTGGGGTTAGCGTGAGGGATAGGGTTAGGGTTAGGGGTTTGGTTATGGTTAGGGTTAGGTTTAGGGGTAGGATTTGGAGTTAGGGTTAGGGTTACTGTTAGGGGTTGGCTTTCAGGTTGGGGTTAGGTTTGGGGTTAGGGTTAGGGTTGTGGTTAGGGTTTGGGGTTAGGGTTAGGGTTAGTGTTAGAGGTTGGCGTTGGGTTGGGGTTAGGTTTAGGGTTAGGGTTGGGGCTAGGGTTAGGGTTTGGCATTAGGCTTAGGGTCAGTGTTAGGGGTTGGGGTTGGGTTGGGGTTTGTTTTAGGGTTAGCGTTGGGTAAGGATTAGGGTTGGGTTGCGGTAGGGTTAGGGTTAGGGTTAGCTTAGGGTTCGGGTAGGGCAAGGGTGTTAGGGTGTTAGGGTTATGGTTAGGGTTAGGGTTTGGAGTTAGTGTTAGGGTTACTGTTAGGTATTGGCGTTGTGGTTAGAGTTTGGGGTTATGGTTAAGGTTAGTGTTAGGGGTTGGCATTGGGGTTGGGGTTAGGGTTAGGGTTGGGTTTAGGGTTAGGGTTTGGCATTAGGCTTAGGGTTAGTGTTAGGGGTTGGGGTTGGGTTAGGGTTAGGGTTGGGGTTTGGTTTATGGTAGTGTTGGGTAAGGGTAGGGTTGGGTTGGGGTTAGGGTTAGGGTTAGGGTAGGGCTAGGGTGTTATGGTGTTAGGCTTATGGTTAGGGTTAGGGTTTGGGGTTGGGGTTACAGTTAGGGTTTCGGAATGGGATAGGGTTAGGGTTAGGGTAGGGAAGATTAGGAGTAGGTGTAGGGTTATGGTTAAGTTAGGGTTAGGGTAAGTTAAGGTTTAAGGGTTACGGTTAGGCTTAGGTTTGGAGTAGGAGTAGGGTGTTAGGGTTAGGGTTTGGTTTGGGGTTTGGGTTTGAGGTTAGGGTTAGTGATAGAGATAGAATTAGGTTTAGGGTCGTGTAGTGTAGGCATACGGGTAGAGTTAGGGTTAGGGTTAGGATAGGGTTAGGCCAGGGGTATGGTTAGGGGTTCGGGTCAGTATTGGGGTTGGGTTGGGTTTGGGTTTAGTGTTAAAGTTGGGAAAGGGTAAGGTTGGGTTGGGGTTAGGGTTATGGTTAGGGTTAGGGCTAGGGCTAGTTTTCTGTTTCAGGTTTGGGTATGGTTAGGGTTGGGGTCGGGTAGTTTTAGTGTTAAGTTTAGTGTTAAGGGTTAGGGTTAGTGTTAGGGTTTGGGGTTAGGGTTGTGGTTTGGTTTTAGGTGTTGGTATAGGGTCGCATTGGGGCCATGGTAAGGGTAAGTGTTAGGGTTAGGGTAAGGGTAAGGGTAAACGTCAGGGTCAGGTTTAGGGGTAGGGGTAGGCATTGGGTTTCAGGTTGGGGTTGGGGTTGGTATTACGGTGCGCAGATAGCACGGTATGTGCCTGTCACACAAGGTGCATGGAGCACACAGTATGCTCTGGTCGCACATGGTACATGGATCACGTTGTATGTGCGTGTTGTATGCAGAATGCGGTGTGTGGTATGTATGTGTCATGCTTGGTCCTTGGAGGGCACATTATGCACGTGCTGCCAGCAGTGTGCGGTGCGCGATATTTGTCTGTCGTGCTCAGTGCATGGATCTCGTGGTATGTGCATGTTGCACGCGGTGTGCGGAGTGCACGGTATGCACATGCAGCACATGGTGAAGTGGCGCCCAGCATGTGCGTGTCACGCATGGTGCGTGGAGTCCACTATATTTGCCTGTTACACGCAGATCACTGAGCGCGCAATACACCTGTGTTTCACGTGGTGCACAGAGTGCATGGTATGTGCACTTCAGACATGGTGTGCGATGCACGGTATGCACGTGTCACGTGTGTGCACGATATGTGCGTTTGGAGCATGGTGCACCACGTGAGGTATCACCTGGCACGTGCAGTGCACAGAGCACGGTGTATTTGTGCGTTATGCACAGTTTACTATGCGTGTGATATGCGCATATTGCATGGGGTGCACGGAGCGTGGTATATTCACGTGTTGGGCATGGACCACCGAGCGTGCAATATTTGCATGTTCCACGTGGTGCGCAGAGTGCACGGTGTGCACGTGCAGCTCAGGGTAAATGAGCTACACGGTATGCTTGTGTTGCACGAGGTGCGTGGAATGTGCGTTATGCACGTGTGGTGCACGGTGTGCGGAACGTGGTATGCACGTGTCACGCTATATGTGCACATCACATGTATGTGTGTGTTCAATGTGGTGTGCAGTGCATGTTACGCACATGCGGTGCATGGTGTGCAGATCACGCGGTATGCGCGTTTTGTACATGGAGCGTGGAGCACGTGTTATGCACGTGTGGCACATGGTGGGTGGAGCATGCGGTATGTGCCTGTCGCTCATGGTGCGCAGTGCGCGGTATGGGCTTTTCTCGCATGCTGCGCGGAGCACGCAGTATGTTCCAGTGTGCACAGTATGCAGAGCACGTAGTATGTGCCTGTTGTGCACGGAGTGCAGTGTTCAGTATGCGTGTGTCCTGCTCGGTGAGCGGAGCACACATTATGCGCATGTCGCCAGCGGTGTGCGGTGCACGGTATGCGCATGTCACCATCGGTGGTCGGATCACGTGGTATGTGTGTGTTGCATGTGGTGTGTGAAACGCGCATTATGCACGTGTGGGGCATGGTGCACAGATCGCATTGTATGTGTGTGTCCTGCTTGGTGCGCAGAGCGCACGTTATGTGTGTGTCGCCAGTGGTGTGCGGTGCACGGTATGCGTGTGTCACCCTCGGTGCGTGGATCACGTAGTATGCACATGTTGCACCTGGTGAAAGGAACGCACATTGTGTGTGTGTGGTGCATGGTGCGCGGATCGTGTTGTATGAGCATGTCACACGAAGTGTGTGGAGCATGCCCAATGTGCCTGTCATGTGCCATGCGCAGCACGTGTGGTATGCGCCTGTCACACATGGTGCGTGGACCTGTCACGATGGTTTTGCACGGTATGCCGAGTGCACGGTATCAGCGTGTCACACGCGTAGTGCGGTGTGTGGTATGCGTGTCACGCTTGGTGCATGGAGCGCACGTTATGCACATGTCGCCCATGGTGTGTGGTGTGCAGTATGCGCATTTCGCACTCAGAGCACAGTGCATGTGGAATGCACGTATCACACGCGGTGTGCACAGTGTGCGTTATGCGCGTGTTACCCATGTTGTGCGGTGCGTGGTATGAGCGTGTCATGCTCGGTGCATGGATCACATGGTATATGCTTGTTGCATGCCATGCGCAGAATGCGTGTTATGCATGTGTGGCGTACGGTGCTCGGAGCATGCCATATGCTCCGGTTTTGCATGGTAGGCCGAGTGTGTGGTATCTGTGTGTCAGTCACAGAGTGCAGTGTGCAGTATGCGCATGTCACGCTCGGTGAGCGGAGCGCGCGTTATTCACGTGTCACCTGCGGTGAGTGGTGCGCGGTACGCGCGTGTCGTGCTCGGTGTACGGATCACGTGTATGTGCTTATTGCACCTGGTGGACGGAACGCGCATTATGGGTGTTTGGCGCACAGTGCATGGATCGCGTGGTATGTGCATGTAACGCGCAATGCACAGTGTGCGGTATGTGCCTATCGCGTGCAGTGTGCAGATCACGTGGTATGCGTATGTTGCACCTGGTACACAGAACGCATGTTATACGTGTTGGGTGCACGGTGTGTGGATCGCATGGTATGCACGTGTCGCACGCTGTGAGTGGAGGGCGCGGTATGTGCATGTCCCACGTAGTGCACGGACCATGCGTTATGCTCGTGTTGCCCATGGTGTGCGGTGCGCAGTATATGCGTGTTGCGCTCAGTGCGCGGATCAAGTGGTATGCGCGTGTTGCATGTGGTGCACAAAACACACGTTATGTGTGCTTGGCACACCGTGCGCGGATCGCGTGGTATGTGCATGATGCACGTGGTGCACGGAACGTGCATTATGTGCGTGTGGCCCACGGTGCACGGATCGCGTCTTATACGGGTGTTGCGCGCAGTGCGTGGAGCGTGCTTTATGTGCCTGTCACACGTGGTGTGAGTGCGCACGGTATGCGCCAGTTGAGCACAGTGCACAGAGCATGCAGTATGTGTGTGTTGCACGTGGAGTGTGGTTTGCATTATGCGCTTGTTGCACTTGGTACATGGAGTGTGCATTATGCGCGTGTTGCCTGTGGTGTGTCGTGCACAGAATGCAGGTGTTGCCCTCGGTGCACGGATCATGCACTATGCCCCTGTTGCACACGGTGCACAGAATGCATGTTATGCGCGTGTGGCACACGGTGCACGGATCGCGTGGTATGAGTGTGTCCCACACAGTGCGCTGAGCATGCATTATGCGCATGTCACTCACGGTGTGCGGTGTGTGGTATGTGCGTGTCACGCTCCTGTGCGTGGATCACATGGCATGGGTGTGTTGCATGCAGTGTGTGGAAGGCGCATTATGCATGTGTGGTGCACGGTACACAGATCACGTGGTATGTACGTGTTGCACTCAGTGCGTGGAGTACGCATTATGCAGGTGTCACATGTGGTGCGTGGTGCACGCAACATGTGTGTATCCCACGTGGTGTGCAGAACACACTTTATACATCTTTGCGCATGGTGCACAGAGCACGCGTTATGCATGTTCGGCACATGGTGCGCAGAGTGTGCATTATGTTCGTGTGGCGCAGGGTGCAGGTATCACGTGGTATGCGCGTGTTGCACACAGTGCATGGAGCGTGCGTTATGCACATGTTGCCCACGGTATGTGGTGCGTGTTTTGCACGTGTCACGCTCTGTGCGTGGATCACGTGTTATGCACATGTGGCCAGTGGTGTGCGGTACGCAGTATGTGCGTGTTGCGCTCGATGCACAGATCATGTGGTATGCGCTTATTGCACCTAGTGCACGGAACGCATGTTATGCATGTTTGGCGCACGGTGTGCAGATCGCATGGTATGCGCATGTCACATGCCGTGCTCAGAACGCACGGTATGTGCCTGTCGCGCGCAGTGTGCGGATCATGTGGTATGCGTATGTTGCGCCGGGTACATGGAACGTGCATTATGTGTGTTTGGCGCAAGGTGCATAGATCGTGTGGTATGCTGTGTCGCACGCAGTGAGTGGAGGGCACAGTATGCGCATGTCCCACATAGTGCGTGGAGCATGCGTTATGTGCGTGTTGCCCGTGTTGTGCGGTGCACAGTATGCACGTGTTGCGCTCGGCGTGTGGATCACTTGGTATGCATGTGTTGCACATGGTGCACGGAAAGCATGTTATGCACATGTGGCGCACAGTGTGCAGAGCATGGTATGCGCGTGTCATGCTATGTGCACACATCTCATGGTATGCACATGTTGCACGTGGCACACAGAACATGCATTATGCATTTGTGGCACACAGTGCGCAGATCGCATGGTATGCACCTGTAGTGTGCGGAGCACGGAATGCACCTTATGCGCGTGTGGTGCACTTCTATAGAATGTCACTGCACGAATAAATGGAAATCTCTTTATCCGATCTTTGACTAGGTACATGTAAACAGGGCTCCCATGAGTATCACTCTAGATGTTTCCTGGTCACATGTGCCCTATCTTCTCTATGGTACATACTACTCAGAGAATATGCTTGTTCCTAAATTATGCCAGTGTTTATTCATATCCATGTGTGCTAAATTGTTTTCCAAATGAGTTCTTTTTGCATTGTTATGGATTTAATCATGGATTTAAACACATTTAATGTGTTTCAATATCTTGCCATTATTATACTTACCGGTGATCACACTGTCCTGTGTTTGGCACGTGGGAGTCGACTCATCCTGGTTCCTGTGTCCTTTGACCTGACCCTCGTCGTGTTGGCTATCATAGCATCCAGCTTCCTCGTGTAAGAAGTGTCCATTTCTTGCCCCAAACCTGAAGTCAGCTGTGTCTCCAAGAAGTTTTAGGACCCTGTCATAACAATGGTTTGTTGAGACCACAATCTAGATGCTAGTGAAATTCGCTGCTATTGGGTTTGTGCTGATTTCTCAACATTTCCATGAAAAAACTAAAAACAAAACAAAACAAAAATCTTATTAGAGAAAAATATGTTGAGATTCCACAGATAATCCAAATTCAAACGGGGAGCTAAGAGTTTTTTCCTCTACTTTACCGATATTACCTCTTTCTCTCACACCCAGATTCCCAGTTCTCAAAAACACCAATATCATTTCTCCTCTGCATGATCCCACAGAATAATCATATCCATTCCCAATAGAACCATGGACTAATTACTACTGCATGAAGTACAAAAGTCGAGGAAGGAACTTTCTACTTTTCTGGCTTCACTGTGAAAATCTAAGAGCTGCTGTCGGTGGAAGCCAGTCTGCTCATGTCCAAGGAGCTCTGAGCCACGTCACACTCCTTTGGAATATTTCCCTGGGCCTTCGTGTCAGCTCCTGCAGTTTGCAGAATCTGCTAAGTCACACGTTGTCCTCCGTTTGTGTCCTCCGTGTTGTCAATCTAGGTGATAGTGAATGTTTGACTTTTGTTTTCATTTGTCTATGTGTTTCTCCAAAGGTTTGGAGTCTTTAATACATAGCAGATCCTGAGCAAGGCTTTGAAGGCTACCGTGCTGCAGGACGGCACGACGATGGTGGGGGGGGGGGCAGGGGGCTGGGCAGGGAGGGGCGCGTAGCCGCTCAGCCTCTTGAGCCGTCCAGGGAGGGCCGTGGTTGTCTACGGCCACACCACCCTGAACACGCCCGATCTCGTCTGATCTCCGAAGCTAAGCAGGGTCGGCCGGTTAGTATTTGGATGGGAGACCACCTGGGAATATCAGGCTCTTTGCTTTGCCTCTTTTTCTGTCCCGCCCCCGTGGGCTGGAAGGGGGGGCTGCTCCGCCCGCCTCGGCTGGCAAGGGTGGGCCCCTACGCCCTCCGCGCCCACCCCCGCTCCTGCCCTGCCCCGGATCCTCCTTCTGCCTCCCCCCCACCCCAGTGCAGCAGCACCGCCAGGCAGCGGCAGCTGCAGAGCATCGCCGCTGTTCCGCCAGCAGTCGAGCCCCAGGCCTGGGCCCACACCAGGCCAGGCGGCGGGATCCCTAAGTGCTGCTGGGTCTCCTTCCCACTCTCCCCCAACCCCTACACAGGGCATGGGACAGCCCATGGCAGAAAACCGTCCCCTGGGCCCCCAGATCCACAGCCCACCGTGGACTTCATCTCCGCCACACACCGGGACCTCAGGCCCAGGCCTCACGCTGGGCAGGCTCCTCGCCGGGGCTCCCGAGAGACAGACCGGCGCACCGCACATGGCAAGTCGCCGGCCACCCGGGCAGACAGGACACACAACAGGAAACCAAGGAATGCACGGAGCACATGCACCCAAACCCACACGACCCCCCGGCCGCCTGACCCATGGCTACCCACCCCCAAACCCCGCCCGACCAAGCAACAGGAGAGCCGGCTCTGGCCCCCGGCCCGCCCCCCCAACCGCGCACATGGGTGCTGCTGCCACGTGCAGGCCCTGACGGGCCCGACGGGAATGGGGCAGAATAGTCCTCCCCAGACAGGGGGACTGCAGGTCTTCGGGATCTCCGTGTGAAGGACCAGCCCCAGGGCCCTGCCTACTTGTCCTGGCCCTGCCCCAAAGCCCCTCCCCACCGTGCCCTGGCGTGGGGCGGGAAAGGGCCCTCTCTCGCGCACTCTCCAGCTCTGGCCCTCCGTGCACACGCCTGGAAGTCTGTCCCTGCGCGCGTGCCCGTGGGTCTGCTCATTGGGGTGTGGGACGGTGGTGCGTCCGTGTTTTTGGTGGGGGAGGGGGGGTGCGCGTGCCTGAGTGCGCCTGCGCGAGAGACCCGTCGGTCTCCCCCTGCCCCTGATATGAACAGGTGGTCTAGCGAAGCACCAGAGCGGCGGGAGGGACTGGACTGGGCAGGGAGGGACGGGTAGCAGCTCGGCCTCTTGAGCGTCCGGGGGTGCCCGCTGTCGTCTATGGCCATACCACCCTGAACGCGCCCGATCTCTTCTGATCTCAGAAGCTAAGCAGGGTCGGGCCCAGTTAGTACTTGGATGGGAGACTGCCTGGGAATACCGGGTGCCCTAGGCTTTTGGCTTTGCCTCTTTTTCCATCCCGCCCCCCTGGGCTGGGAAGGGGAGGCCCCTCCGCCCTCCAAGCCCGCCCCGGCTCCCGCCCCTGGCCGGCCCGGACCCTGCCCCATGGCCCCTGGACAGAGGGTCAGATTTTAGATGTTGAGGCTCAGTCCCCGAGGCTGTCACCCCTCAGACACCTGTTGCGGGTCCGGGCCTCCGGAACTTCTGATGGACCAGCTCTAAATTCAGGACAAATTCCAAAGTTGTCCAAGTAGATGACCACGTTACCCCATGAAAGGAAAAATTTGATCATATGCATAGATGCAGAAGGATAGAATCTAAACCGTTGGCTACTCATTCATGATAAAATAATGTAAGAATCCAGATGAGAAGACATCTAGAAACACTTTTCAAAAGTCTTAATCTTTAGAAAATATTCTTAAGAATTTAAGAAGTAAAAACATTCTTTCAAAAGTCATGAGCAAGACCAGGGTGTTGATATGAAATTCTTCTATTCGATACTGCAAGAGACACTCTAAAAACATACTAAAACAGGGTAAAACACTAATAATATATTGGAAAGGAAAATCACCTTTTTCATTCTCATCACCTCCTATAGTTCTCAAAATAGAATGTTTGCCAGTATGCATGGGAGACCTGTAGAAATCATAAGTGAGTTCAGCAAGAGAGCTCTATATGAAATCAACGTTCAATTGATAGTTTGAATATTTATTTCCTAGCAAATACACAATCATAAATGCAATTTTTAAAAAGGATAACATTCAAAGTCACAGAAAATCTACATAGCACCTACGGGAAATAGGTGCCAACTTAGATGGAAAACTTAGTAAAAACATAAATGATGACCCAAATCGATGGAGAGGTTATACTATATTCCTAGATAGATGGACACAGAATCCCCAAACTAATCATTTCCCCCAAATTAATACATAATCAAATTTAAACAGGGTTATAACTAGAAATTTACCATCTGTTTCTTTCTCTTTTTCTTTTAATTTGGGAAATGGATATATTAAAGAATAATAATAATTATTATTATATTTAATAGAATTAACTGTACCAAAACTCTACCACTCACCTTATAAAAATGGGAGTTTATTCATATGTCGGAAGCCGCTGTGTATCTTCTTCTGAGGGCATGGAACCAAAAACACTGCTCCCAAACAAATCCCATCTCGACTGTCATCATTTTCCTTGCTTTTCCTTTTTTTGCTCTCTATTATATGACTATCTCATTGAGATATTTTGTTAATTTCACAGTTTATATAATATATGTGGAACCATTCTGGATTCAATCTGGGTAACTTGTGTTCCAGGGGAAACCTTCTGTTTGGAGAATACTCCTTGCTTACACATGAAACTTCAGTTCATCAGCACTTCTATAGAGTGGCACTGCACGCATAAATCAAAATATCTTTATCTTTATCTGATCTTTTACTAGGTACATGTACACAGGGCTCCCGTGAGTATTGCTCTAGATGGTTCCTGGTCACATGTGCCCTATCTTCTCTCTGGTATGTGCTACTCAGAGAATATGCTTGTTCCTAAATTATGCCAGTATTTATTCATATCCATTTATGCTACATTGTTTTCCAAATGGTTCTATAAATTCACCTCCCATATCAGCAGTGTGTGTGTAAGAACTTTCCTCCCAGCCAACACAGTGATCAGTTTTTTAAGCTTCCTCAATCTTGTGAGTTTGAAACTGTATCTTGCTTCATTTATTTTGTATTTCCTTGATTAATAATGAGGATATAGTGTCAAATGTGTATTAAGCATATTAAACATAGATATTCTGGAATAGTAATATTTTGCCAATTATATGCAAGCAGATACCTTGTCCTGTTGGCAACTTGTTTTTTTTTACCCTGTTTATGGCATCTTTTGAAACTTTTTAATATGGAAATTGAAATATAAACAAAAACAGAAAGAATAGTATAATACATACTCACTAGCCTGACTCAAGAAATCATCAACTCTTGGCCAGA
Source organism: Varecia variegata (assembly GCA_028533085.1). Classification (NCBI taxonomy): domain Eukaryota; kingdom Metazoa; phylum Chordata; class Mammalia; order Primates; family Lemuridae; genus Varecia; species Varecia variegata. Next base: position 21,711 of record JAQIFY010000028.1, on the reverse strand, counting down.
TCTTGTTTCTTTTATACCCGCTACCCCTCCTACCTTAAGTTCATTATCCCCTTAATAATATCCCTTCATCGATAAAAAGTCAATGTGTTTCTATCAAAGATAGAGGCTTTCTTTCCTTTTGAAATATAATCACAGCCATATTATTACATTTAAAAATTTAACCGTATTAGATATAACAGCAAGTACTCAATGTTTGCATTTCCCTGAGACACATACACTCATTTCAGTTTCTTTGAATCCAGTCCAAATACAGTACATACATTGTGATTGGTTGAGATGTCTTTTGAAAGCCTGTCCATACATCCCAACTGGTTGGGGGTAGCCTCGGTTGTCACCATTTCACTTTGTTTCCTACTGCTATCCACAGTGACCGGAGTTATTTTTTGCATTGTGACAGGTTTGATCGTGCATTTAAACATATTTAATGTGTTTCAATATCTTGCAATTATTATACTTACTGCTGATCAAACTGTCCTGTGTTTGGCAAACGGGAGTCTACTCCTTCTGATTCCTGTGTCTTCTGACATGACCCTCGTCGTGTTGGATAGCATAGCATCCATGCTTCCCAGTATAAGAAGCATCCATTTCCTGCCCCAGACTTGAAGTCAGCCTATGTCTCCAGTAAGCCTTAGGACCATTTAATAACAATGGTTTGTTGAGACCACGATCTAGATGCTGGTGAAATGCACCACTGTTGAGTTTGTACCTATTTCTCAGCATTTTCCTTGGAAAAACTAAAAAAAAAAAATCTTAATAAAGAAAAATACATTGAGTTTACACTGATAATCCAAATTCAAGCCGAGAAGAGTTCTTTTTGCTCTACTTTACCGATTTCACCTCTTTCTCTCACACCCAAATTCCCAGTTCTCAAAGACACCAACAGCATTTCTTCTTTGCATCATCCCACAGAATAATCGTATCCATTCACCATATAACTGTGGACTACTTACTACTGCATGAAGTAGGAAAGGCAGGAAGGAACTTTCTACTTTTCCGGCTCCACTGTTGAAATCTAAGAGCTGCTGTCCAGTCTGCTCATGTCCAAGGAGCTCTGAGCCATGTCACCCTCCTTTGGAATATTTCCCTGGGCCTTAATCTCAGCTCCTGCAGTTTGTAGAATCTGATAAGTCACACATTGTCCTATGTCTGTGTCCTCGTGTTTTCAATAGATGTCATATTGAATCCTTCGATTTTTGTTGTCATTTGTATATGTGTTTGTGGAAAAGTATTGAGTCTTTGATGTGTAGCAGCTACTGAGCAAGGCTTTGAAGGCTACCGGGCTGCAGGAGGGTGCGGGGCCAGCAGGGGGCGCTGGGCCGGGAGGGACGCGTAGCACCTTGGGCTCTTGAGGTGTCCTGGGATGGCCACCATTGTCTACGACCATACCGCCCTGAACGCGCCCGGATCTCATCTAATCTCAGAAGCTAAGCAGGGTCGGGCCTGGTTAGTACTTGGATGGGAGACTGCCTGGGAATACCGGGTGCTGTAGGCTTTTGCCTCTTCTTTTGTCCCGCCCGCTGGCCTGTGGGGGGTCGGTGGGGGGGCCCTCCCTCCACCCTCTGTGCCCGCCCTGGGTCCTGTTGCTGGATCCTGTCCTTTGGCCCTGGAGAGAGTGTCTGATTTTAGATGTTGAGTTGGTCAAACTCAACCAGTTGTACTCCTCAGAAGATACTGAATAGAATGAAAAGACAATCCACAGATTGGAAGAAAAATTAACTGCAAAGCACCATAAAGAGCATGTTTCCGTCATATAGAAAGACCTCTCAAAGCTCAATAATAAGAAAATACCCTAATTGAAAATAGGGCGAAAATTTGGACACATCACCAAAGATACAGAAATGGCAAAGCAGCACATAAAAAGATGCTCAAGACAGTCAGCTGTTATGGAAACGCAAATGAAAACCACAATGAGATACCACTTCACATCCACTAGAATGGCTAAAATTTAAACATACCAACCCGAATTCTCCTATGTGCCTGGTGAGAATGTAAAAATGGTACAGCCACTTTGCATAACACTTGGGCATCTTATTGTGATATTATACACACCCACACATACATACATACATACATACACACACACACACACACACACACACACAGTGGTTTTTATCCATGGTTCCTGGCTCATAACTCCCATAGCCTCTGTTACAGTAAACAGACTCTTCTTTGACCTTCTCCTACCACCCCTTTCACCTGCCAGAGCTGGTCCTACCCCACACCCTGGAGGAAGGAAGCTACAGAGAGAGGCCAAGAAGAATCTGAACAGGACTTGCTGGGTTTAGATCATACCCTTTCTGTCCAATCACGTTTTGACATGGTTCACCATGCCTCAGTCATGCCTACACAATGAAGCCTCCATAAGGCTCCCAAAAGGACAAGTTTGGAGAGCTTCCAGAGAGCCGAACATGTGTAGGTTCCAGGAAGGTAGTCAGCCCAGAGAAGGCTTGGAAGCTCTGCACCCTTTGCTACATACCACGCCTTACACATGTCTTCACCTGTATCCTTTGTGTTCTTTTTTCTTTTTGTGTGTCTGTGTGTGTGTGTGACAAGGTCTTGCTCTGTCACCCAGGCTGGAGTACAGTGGCACGATAATAACTCACTGGGACCTCAAACTCCTGGGCTAAAGCAATTCTCCCACCTCAGCCTCCTGAGCTGGGACTACAGGTGCATACCACCATACCTAGGTAATTGTTTAAAAAAATATTTTAGAGATGGGGTCTTGCTATGTTGCCCAGGCTGATCATGAACGCCTGCCCTCAAGCTATCTCCCCGCCTCAGCCTCCGAAGTAGCTGGGAACACAGGTGCGAGCCACCCTGCCCAGCTCAATCTGTGTCCTTTGGCATATCCTTCATGATAAACCTCTAAACGTGATTCCCTGAGTTCTGTGAGCCACTCCAGGAAATTAATTGAGCCCAAAGAAGGGATTCATGGGAACCCCAACTTGAAACCAGTCGGTTAGAAGTTCTGGAGGCTCAGACTTGTGACTGGTGTCTAGGAGTGTGTGCATGTGTTGGGGGAAGTCATGGGGACTAAGCCTTCAACCTGTGGGATCTGATGCTATCTGCAGGTACACAGTGTCAGAACTGAATGGGAGCACTCCCAGCTGGCATCTGCTGCTTGTTGGTGGGGAGACCCCATTTCCCGCATTGGTCACAGATGTATTCTGTGTTAGCTGTTGGCTTTGTTGAGTGAGAGAATAGGAACCATGGTTTGAGTTTCGCTATAAGCCAGCAATCCTACTCTTGGGAGAAATGAAAACACGTCCACACAGAAACACGCACAGGAATGTTTACAGAGCTTTGATCACAATCACCAAAACGGGAAGCCAACCAAATGCCTTTCAATTGGTGAAGAGATGAACAGACCGTGGTCCACCCGTTCGATGGAATATTACTCAGCCAGAAGCAGGAACTGACAACTGTTCCATGCAACGACATGGAGGTACCCGAAATGCACTCTGCTGAGTGTTAGGAGGCAGATGCAAGAGGCCATGTACAGTGTGACACTCTTGATATGACATTTTGGAAAAGGCAAAACTGCAGATTCAGAAAGCACATCTGTGGCTGCCTGCGGTGGGGGAGGGGCCTGCTCCAGCAGAGCACAAGGGCACTTGGGCGTGACCTGTTCTGTATCCTGATTGTGCAGGTGGTTCTTTGACTGTTTGTGTTTGTCAAAACATGCAGAACCCTATGCTGAAATGGAGGAAACTGTATATATTACACTTGGAGCTAAAAAAAATGGAAAAGAAGAAAAAGAAAAAAGAGAAAAGCTCTTTTAAGATCTAAGATATTACAGGGTACACAGAACACACGGGGGCGCTATAACCAATTCTCACAGCAACATTAAAATCGGGCCAGTAGAGGACTGTGGCCTTTCGCTGAAAACCACTCCAAGAAGACCATCAGTCTGTGCGAAGACATCCTTTCTCCTCAAGCCGGACCTTAAGTCACAGTGTTAAGAAACTGCCAGCCACCCTACCCAGAGTGGAAGACAGGCAGCAGACATGAACATTTGACTCCATTTTATTTACCATAAACCAAAATTTGGAAAATGGGAAATAATCCAACCTTGACTTCACTGAAAGGAAATACGCGATTGGGTAATCTACTGATGGTTTTCACGAAACCTCACACAAAGCCTGTTCTCATGTGGTTAAGTATGTCTCATGCCATTACTTTCAACGGTTTCACGATAGATAGTTCATGGTTGGTTACATGAGAGGTCACTAATTCTTCCTCTAATATTGGGTGATCCAAGCATGTTGATTTTTCCCACAGTTATTCTCTACAAACCTACAAGTATTTTTTAAATGCCAGCCACGCACCAAGGACTGTGTGCTGGGCATTGGGTAAGACAGCTTCAAAGTCCAGAAAGTGAACCATTGGGTTGAAAGGCAAGAACAAGTTTATGTTTCAACAGAGATCATAGCTTTGTAAGAAGGGTGCTTAAAGCAGTGGGCTGCTCACGACAGAGACGCCAGCTGGGCGTGAAGAGCTGAGAACCTCAAAAGCACCTGGACGAAGGCCCTGGACGTGCTTCCTTCAGGATCAAATCATGACCGGCTCACCTGAGTGTTCTGAAATTCCACTTACTCAGAACCATGCTCAGAACCGCTTCAAGCATAAACTGAGCACTGTATTACCTTTCTGGTTTCCTGCTCGTAGTCCATGCATCGGGATGCAACCACTTCATCACCTGTGGGGGACACAATGCTGGTTTATAACTAAACTACTGTCGTGGCCTGAGAAGACCCCACACCCACCCAGGACGCCACGCCCCCGAGAGCCAGAGGCTGTTACTCTCCCTACTAAGTGACAGAAACAGGACCGACTGCTCCCCTGCTCCTCTCTGATCATGTCCTTTAGCAGCCTCAAGCATGTATGGGACACCTACTGTATGCGAGTCCCAAGCCAGGGGTGGAACCACAGAGTAGCAGAAGAGCCAAGATCAAGGAACATGCCCAAAGGTCAAAGCACCAAGTGCACTGGGGGTGGGGGAGGGGAAGGAAGAAAGAACTTTCCCTGACAGCCTTCGATTTGCCTCCTCCCAGCTTGGTCCCTGCAGATGTGACCCCAGTAGCCCCTTGCCCTGCCTGCATGTGTCTAGGACCCACTCCTGGTACTGCTTCTCATCACCCACCTCCAGCTCAGGACCCTCCCCTGAGACACACTCCACCCACAGGCACTCTGCACACACAGCCAAATCCCTGGTGACCGCCCCACCCCAGGTCCCCTTCCAGAGTGGCTCCTGAGAGGCTGAATGTGGACGGAGCAAATGCCACCTCTCACCCCATCCTAGGGGGTGGGTGTCTCCACTGGTCTCAGCCATTCCTCTGTTCTGTCCCCCATCGCTCGACCGGACCCCCTCCCGTACCTGCTCCTCCCAACTCCAGCTCCTGTGTCTGTCCCCACCCCCAGCCTCAGCGGCTGGCCCGTTTCCTACTTCACTGGGAGGACAGAAGCCCGCCCTGGAGACCCTCCCACCACCGCATCCAGCCCCCTCCAGGCCTGAGAGCCTTATTCTGCCCCCTGTGGATGGACCTCTGTGCTCCTGGGTAGAGCGAACTCTCCATTCTGGGCGCTACAGCCCGGCCCTCACCCCCAAAGGAAACACCCAGCAGCTCCCGCCTCCCCCTGATCCCAGTGTGCACCCCACGCCCACCTCATCTCCCATTTCTCCGCGCCCCTTTGCAGCAAGTGCCCTGCACTCGCCCACTCCTCTTCCTCTCCTGCCTCTTCCCTTGAAACCCCCAGTCCACCTTCAGAACCACCCCTGCACTGAAACTCCTTTGGGCAAGACCACCAGGACCTCCCCACTCCTGAGCCCAGGAGCCACCCTCAGTCCTGGTCATCTGAGCCATCAGCACAGCCATCAGCAGCTCCGCCTCCCAGAAAGGCCCCTGGCTGGGCCTCCAGGCTGCCCCTCTGGGGGCTGAGGCCCACTGGGTCCGCCAGCTCAGGAGGCCTCAGAGCCTCTAGGCACCTTCAGCGCTCTGCAACACCTTTGACCTTGTCCCCACCATCCTGACTCACTTGCTCCCTTCAGCTACCCTGACCCCTCACTGTGCCCCCACTCCCAGCACCTCCCTTCCTCAGGGCTCCACTCAGTTCAGATCCCAGCACACGCTGCCCATTTCATCCACAGCATCTGTCATGGTCTAACATGCCACGTGTCCTTATGTTTCTGCTTCGCTGCCGCCTCCCCTCCCTAGGGCTCCCCGAGGGCCTAGGATTTTGTCTCCTTTGCTTGCTGCTATATTCCACCACCTGGCACGGAATAGGTGCTCAGGAATAGGTCAAAAGAATGATTCTACATTTTTATAGGTGCCTATGGAGCCCAGAGGTTTCCCTTTGCTTGACACGGTCAATGCCACACAGCTCAAAAGCGTTTGTCAGTGTGATTGTGACTTTAACCATAACTTGGTGCCAGGATTCAATTATTCCCTTGGGGACTGGGATGGGAGCCACAACAGTAAGAGGAATGGAAGCACCCGCACACTTAACTGAGACCCCAGAGTCAGCCAAAGTGCTAGTGGGCAATCTGAGCATCCCCAGGGCAGGGATGAGACGTGTCGGCAGAGCGAGTGTGCTCAGAACACTGGGAGGGTGGGTGCCTGGAAGCTGGAGACAACCAATAGGCCACTGTAAGGGTACAGGTACCTAAGAATCAAGGCCAGAACCAGGCAGGGTCTCAGGGACAGAACCGACACTTATGAAGAGTCTACCACCAGATGACAACTGAGGGCATGGGGTAAACGACTCCCCCAGTTCCAAGCAGGGGAGGCCACCCTGCTTTGGGACTTTTAAAGACCATGAGCAAATGGTTTTGCTCAAAAAGAAGGCTCTAAGCCTCTGGCTGTCTGGCACCATGGAGAAGAAATGCAGTTTCAAGTTTCTGGAAAACTAGGATACCCCTGTTTTGTTTCCAACAGTGCCGAATTTTGCACAGAGGCAATGACACAATCAAGGATATAGCTTGTGTCTAAGAACCAGGCAGCACAGAAATATCACAGATGTTCTACGCAGGATTAACAAGCGATGCTGGGACACCTAAGCCTTGACTCCTTTGGAACAAAAGTGTAGGGACCGTCCCTGGGCAGGAATTGGCTTTTGCCCAGAGTCAGCGAAACTGGACGTGCTTCTTGAGACCAGAGGTCAACAGGTCGGAACACGGCCTGTTGAGTAAACAAACTCAGAGGTCAACAGGTCCGAATGTTTTATGTTGAGTAAACAAACTGTTACATGTTTCCTCAGGGCTCTAAAGAAAGTCACGTACCAGGAAGTAGCTGCTGGACAAAAAAGGGTATAAAAATAAAACGACTGGTGCTTTCGGCACTGCAGTCTTGTACCATCTTTGTGTGTCTGTGTGTTTCTGTTCTGTGTTCATACCCTGTTCTGCAATCGGGCCGCAACGACTGGCGCAGCGAGCAGGGTCTGTGTCGTTCAGGATGGAGGGACCGAAGAGGCACCCCTTTGGCCATTGGTAAGCGGCATCCAACAGGGGACTTTCGGGAAAAAATGGGGAATTCTCCCTCAGCGCCAGAGCATAAATATCGAAAGCTAATTCAGGGACTTTTGCACTCTGTAGGAGTGGAAGTGAAGAAAAGTACTTTAAAACAATTATTTGCTCTGGTGCAGCAACATTGTTATTGGTTTCAATGTCAGTCAGAAGTGCAACTAAATCTTCATAGTTGGCAGCAAGTAATTAAAGCTTTTTGTGTCGCTCACCAGCAAGGTGAGACTATTGACTTAAGAATTTGGACCGTCTGCAGTGCAATTACTCAGGCATTACGCTTGTTGCAGACCGAATCAGAAAAAGCTTCTGCGGGTGAAGAATCTGAAAAGGGGCCTTTGCCATCCCGTGCCCCTTCCCCGAAGGGCTTGGGGATGGGGAGGAGTTACCAGATAAAGATCCTCGCAATAAACTGCCCACTCGTGCAGATATGCGAGAATTAATTTCTTTGCTTAAAAAGAAGAAGGTGACTCTAGGCCCTTCACCTCCACCTTCTTTTTCAGCTTATCCAGTTCGGCCTTCTGCCCCTCCAGTGGGACAAAATTTTAAAATTCCTTTTACTCAAGGGCCAGATGATGATTTCCCCCTTCCCCCTGACTTTGATGATCATCCTCCGAAACCAGATCCTAACGTTATTATTCCCCGATCTTTTGCATTTTCCATTACTCGACAAGAAGTACCCCCCAGTCGAGATCCTAATTTTCCTGATGGAGGATGGAATGTACAATATCAGGCTTTGCAATATAAATTTTTAAAAGAACTCAAACAGGCTGTTCAAGCATATGGACCTCAGTCCCCTTTTGTTACCGGTTTGATTGATGCTTATTCTGGTGCTAACATTTTGTTGCCTATAGATTGGGAACAGCTAGAGACCAACGGTTTTAGAAAGTCCACAGTAGCTACAATTACGTAGCTGGTGGATGGAAGGAGCTAGAGTACAGGCTCGCCTTAACACGCAACAGCAACCTCCTGGGCCCACGGAGGAACAGCTCACTGGGACAGGACAGTATGCCACCTTAGAGGCCCAAGCCGCTTTAGGCGACGCCGCCTTGACTCAGGTTAAATTGATTTTTTTAAAGGCTTGGAGGAAAATTGAGATGTCTGGCTCGTTAGCTTCGTCTTTTGCTAAGACTATGCAGGGACCCACTGAACCATGTACTGATTTTTTGTCTAGACTTAAGGATGCCGTTCAACGTAGTGTTAGCTCCACTGAAGTGGCATCTCTTATAATTCTATCTCTGGCAGTAGAAAATGCCGACCCAGATTCTCAGTAAATTTTACGCCCTTTAAAGGCTAGTAGGGCTTCCTTAGATGAATATGTCCAAGTTTGCGCCAGTGTTGGTGGCGCAGTTTATCATGCTGCCTTACTAGCTGGAGCCATTCAAAAGGGTAATAGTAAACCCACCTGTTTTAACTGTGGAAAGGTTGGGCATATAAGGAAAGAATGTAGACAAGGAGGACATAATAATTCTGGTCCTTCCCCACGAGCCCCTAAACCGCAGCCTTCGAAGCTGTGTGGCAGATGTGGAAAAGGACATCATTGGACTAAAAATTTGATAAGGATGGCAATCTGCTCCCTCCCATTAATGGGAAAAATGGTGGCATGCAGTGGGGAAACTCCCCGAGGGGCCCCCGGCCTCAGGGCCCCAACAACAACAATATGAGACCACAGTTCCAACAATACCCAATGAGCGATGGGACTGCCAATCAACTGAGCAATCTCTAAAAGTAACTCAATTATACGCTGCCACGTCTGGTAGTGCAGCTGCTGATCTTTCTGTTGCACGAACCTATACCCTAACCCCTGCTGAAGGCGTTCATAAGTTATCTACACAAGTCTTCGGGCCTTTGCCTGAAGGAAAAGTTGGATTGGTCTTTGAGCGGAGCAGCTGCATGGTACAGGGAATATTTGTTCATTTAGGAGTCATTGATTCAGATTATACTGGCGAAATCCAGATAGATCATGGTCTCTGTTTCCCATACTACTCAGGTTTTGGCTGGCACCCGTATAGTCCAACTTTTGCTGCTCCCATATGTCTCCTTCCCTACCCGTAACATTGAGCAAAAAGGAGGTTTCGGCAGTACTGGAACTAAAGTTTTTTGGGAAGACTCTTTTTTTTTTTTTTTTTGAGACAGAGTCTCACTCTGTTGCCAGGGCTAGAGCGAGTGCCGTGGCGTCAGCCTAGCTCACAGTAACCTCAAACCTCAAACTCCTGGGCTTAAGCGATCCTACTGCCTCAGCCTCCTGAGTAGCTGGGACTACAGGCATGCGCCACCATGCCTGGCTAATTTTTTCTATATATATTTTAGTTGGCCAGATAATTTCTTTCTATTTTTAGTAGAGACAGGGTCTCGCTCTTGCTCAGGCTGGTCTCGAACTCCTGACCTCGAGCAATCCGCCCACCTCGGCCTCCCAGAGTGCTAGGATTACAGGCGTGAGCCACCGTGCCCAGCCTTTTGGGAGACTCTTATTCAAGATTCTCGACCTGTTCTCTCTCTCACCATTGGTGGCCGTACTTTTGAGGGCTTAGTGGATACGGGGGCTGGTGTTTCTATCATTTGTTCTGCTCAGTGGCCTCCTGACTGGCCCAAAGTTGCGGTTCCTACTGTGCTGTCTGGATTGGGACAGGCTCAGTTCGTGTTTCACAGTAAAAATGTTTATGATTGTTTAGGACCTGAAGGCCAAAAAGCTTTTCTGCAATTTTATATTACTGATATTACTGTGAATTTATGGGGTCGAGATCTGTTACATCAGTTTGGGGCATTTGTGACTATCCCCCACTTATCACCTAATGTTAAAAATATGATGTTAAAGATGGGTTACCACCCCATTCAACATCCTGATGCACGGTATTCTTTAAACTAATTGCCACTGCTCAAAAAATTCCTCGAGCTCTCCCCCTATGGTGGAATACAGATAAGCCTGTATGGATTGAGCAGTGGCCTCTTACAAGAGAAAAGCTCGAGGCGTTGAAATCCTTAGTAGCCGAGCAGCTTGCTGCCGGCCATATTGAACCCTCCACCTCTCCTTGGAATTCTCCTGTTTTTGTTATCAAAAAGAAATCTGGAAAATGGCGATTTTTCACAGATCTCCAAAGAAATTAACAAATGTATCCAACCTATGGGCCATTTGTCTTTGGTCATTGATCTTAAGGATGGCTTTTTTACCATTCCTTTGGAGTCTTCAGATTGTGAGCGTTTTGCTTTTAGCATCCCAGAATATAATAATGGCCGCCCTACTGAGCGTTATCAGTGGAGGGTGCTTCCTCAGGGGATGTTAAACAGTCCTACTCTATGTCAAGAGTTTGTCGATGGTGATGTTAATCTCATTTGTGCACGGCACCCACAAATTATAATCTATCATTAGATGGATGATATTCTTCTTGCAGCACCATCTCGAGAGGTGCGGGACGCAGCTTTTGTAGATCTTAGGGAGAGTCTCAAACTCTATAATTTAATAATTGCCCCTGAGAAGGTTCAGGATACTCCACCTTTCAACTACTTAGGGTATTGTCTTTCAGAATCCCAAATACAGCCACAAAAGTTACAAATACGGAGGGATAATTTAAAAACGCTAAATGACTTTCAAAAACTGTTAGGAGATATTAATTGGCTTTGACCCTCACTTGGTATACCCACTTATGCTTTGCAACATTTGTTTGCTATTTTAGAAGGCGATTCTGCTCTCCACAGCCCTTGTTGTCTCAACCCCGAGGCTGACACTGAGTTGCAGTTTGTGGAGCAACGTTTGAGCTCTGGTTTCCTTACATTTCTTAAACCTTCTCTTGCCATAACTCTTTTTCTTTTCCATACATCTCACTCCCTTTCAGGTTGTTTGGGACAGTCGCATAGAATTCTTGAGTGGATATTTCTCCCTAACCAACAAAATAAAAGGCTTTTGCTTTATGTGGACAAGCTAGCACAATTAATTACTCGAGGACGTCGGCGCTGTCGTCAACTCTCAGGAATGGACCCCTGCCGAATTGTTACTAATTTAAGTTCTAAAGATATTCAAACTAACTTTGAATTTTCCACTGCTTGGCAGGTGGCTTGAGCAGATTACATTGGGACTTTTGATAATCATTACCCCCCACATAAGTTATATTCCTTTTTACAAACTCACTCCGTTCTTCCTGTTTCTCCCATTGTTTCTAGCCCTCTACAAGGAACCACGTTTTTTACTGACACTTTGAGTTCTCGTAAGACCGGTTCTTGGAGCACAGTGGGCCAAAAGGTTGTTATCTCTCCTTTTCCATCAGTACAACAAAATGAGCTTTATGCTATCTGCCTTGTTTTACAAGATTTCTCTGCTGAACCCATTATGCTGTTTATGTTACTTCTCATCTTCCTACTGCCTCACTCCCTCTTAATCCCCAAACTACATTACAACGTTTGTTTATGCGTTATCATCCTGTTTTTATTGTTCACATTCTATCGCATTCCAGACTCCCTGGGCCCTTGTCCAAGGGCAACGAAAACATGGACTCTTTATTCATAGCCTCTATTCAACAGGTGTCACAAGAACATGACCTCCATCACACTAACACAAAAGGACTTCAACGCCGTTTTTCTCTTACGCGTAAACAAGCTCGTGCTATCGTGTGTTCTTGTGCTTCTTGTGCGCTCCTAACCCTCCCTTCTTTATCGCCAGGTTGTAATCCGCGAGGCTTAAGAGGCAACCATATTTGGCAAATGGATGTTACATAATATGTTACATTTTTTGGCCGTCTTCGTTATGTTCACCATACTATTGATACTCATTCTCACTTTCAGTGGATTACTGCTCAAAGTTCTGAAAAGGCTGATGCTGTTATTACTCATTTATATTCCTGTTTTGCAGTAATGGGCATTCCGGCTATACTTAAAATGGACAATGCCCCTGCCTATACTTCCAATAAACTTGCTACCTTCCTTCAGCTATATTCCATATGCCATGTCACAGGAATTCCTTTTAACAGTCAGGGTCAAGCTTATCATCGAGCGGGCCAATCGCACCTTAAAGCTTCAATTACAAAAACAAAAAGGGGAGTCCCTGAGTCTCCTCATCATCACCTATTATGAGCACTCTTTACCCTAATTTTTTAAATCATTGGCAGACTTTGAATTCCTCTGCAGTAGAACGTCATTTCACGACCTCGTCCTCTCCCCTGCCTAACGTTTGTGATCCCGTGTACATGTCCACAATATGTCACTTAACCATTCAGTTTCTGCTCCATTTCAGGTTAATCTTCATGTTAATGTCTCTTGGCCTTTATTGGCTTGTGTGTCCTATCCTTATTTGTTGCTACTAGGTTCTGTTCAGTGGAATGAGTCCACAGGAAATATCTCCTGTCTTGGTAAATGCTCTTTATATACTTGCCTTAACCGCTCTTCATGGGCTAACTTCAATGCTAGTTCACAAAGTTTATATGTTTTAAGGGCTCGGACAGAGCTTTGGATTCCAGTTAATTTATCCCGGCCTTGGAGTGAATCTGCCTTAATTACCACCTTTTTAAACAAAATAACTTCCTTGAGCCACCGAGTTAAGAGAGCTATCGGTCTTATAATCACCGGTGTGGCTGGGTTAATATCTATAGCTGCCACGGCCGCTACAGCAGGAGTAGCGTTGCAACAGTCTGTTCAAACCGCTGACTTCATCCGTAAGTGGCATGAAGACTCCTACCAACTGTAGCAACATCAACAGGAAATTGATAGCCACTTAGAAGAAGAAATCTTGCACTTACAAAATACTGTCCAATGGCTGAGAGATCAAATTCAAGTCCTAACCACTCAGTCATTTTTGCATTGCGATTGGAATTCTTCCAGGTTTTGTGTTACGCCTATTCCTTTTAACAGTAGCAAACATTGGCGAGTTCTACACCAACTGCTAACTGGTGGGTGTAACCTGACGGCTGACTTACAAAGCCTAGAACAAGAAATAACCAGTACATCCCAGGAAAATTTGCCAGAATTTAATGAACAAGATTTCTTTCAAGGTTTGGCAAATGGCCTGTCACAAGCTAATCCATTAACTCCTTTTAAATCTTTCCTTAATAGCATAGGAACTAATGCTGGAATTTTAATTGTCTTTATTCTTTGCCTGTCTTTAGTCTACAGATGCTGGCGCTACTGAAAAATAAAGATCAACTGACGTAATCAAAATATCATGACAGTCTTTGAACATATTCGATCTCAAACTTAAAAGAAAAGGGGGAGATGTAGGGACCGTCCCTGGGCAGGAATTGGCTTTTGCCCAGAGTCAGCAAAACTGGACGTGCTTCTTGAGACCAGAGGTCAACAGGTCCCAACATGGCCTGTTGAATAAACAAACTCAGAGGTCAACAGGTCCGAACATGGTCTGTTGAGCAAACAAACTGTTACATGTTTCCTCAGGGCTCTAAAGAAAGTCACGTACCAGGAAGTAGCTGCTGGACAAAAAAAAGATATAAAAATAAAACGACTGGTGCTTTCGGCACTGCAGTCTTGTACCGTCTGTGTGTGTCTGTGTGTTTCTGTTCTGTCTTCATCCCCCGGTCTGCAATTGGGCCACAACAAAAAGTCCCACCCTAAGTGCTGTGAACTGGGCAATGCCACACGGCAGACATTGAGAAATACTTCATCGTATCTCAGTCTTGACTTTTAACGACCGAGACCCAAGAATCTACTGTCCAAGCGAGGCTCTGCCGAGACTCAGTGAGGTTGGGGGGCTGTTAACAGTGACCTCAGACCCACTGGGGAGGAAAATTGGACACACGGGCACCCCCATATAACTAATGTGCTTTTATTTTGATACTGTGATTTTAGCTAATGAATTCAGCTCATGAGTCCCCACACCCCCCTTCCCAGGGATGTGCCCTGGACACAGCCTGTGAATCCCATGGCTGAAAGGGACTCCACTGCCCAATATGATTGCCACCATCTCATAACACATCCCTGGCCTTGGGCTAGGATGGCCAGACTGAGATCTCCAGAGCTGTGACTACAAGGAAGTAATACCATAGGCCCTCTTCTCTGGACCGGGTTTTCCTTTCCCCAAAAGCATTTAGTGAAAGAAAACAATCACTTTTTATTTAAATGATCCTATCGCTCACCTGCTACTCTTCCTTCCTTCCTCCTGGCTCCACTGGAAGTGCTGGGACCGGCCGAGGCAGGCTTCCTGCAGGAGGAGAGAGAGTGTCCTTGCTCATCACTGCCCAGGAAGCACAGGGGGGCCACTGAGGCACCTCCATGAGCTGCAGCTTGGGCTTCCTCAGGACAACCCCATCCCAGTGCCGCCTCAGGACAATCTCAGCAAGGCTGGGCCACCTCAACAGGAAGAGTGACACAGGGAGCTGCCAGCCCTGGCCACCGTGGCAGCACAGTGTTGCTGAACACCTGAGCTGAGAAGGGATGAGTCACAACAGCTGCATGGAAGAGATCGCAGTTGTGCTCAGTGTCAACGATCTCAAATCAGCCATGGGTTCACTTGTTCACTACGCATTTATGTGCCTACTGTATGCCACTGGGGACAGAGCAGTGAACAAAACACAGAGTTCCTTCCCAGAAAGGGAAGATCAGCATGTTCCTCACCAGGCAAGTGTGAGGAGTGGCCCAGGCAGACACAGGGCTGGGGGATGGGTGTGACAAAGTGCCTCAGGCTCAGGTACAAGACAGAGGACATCCTGAGACAATGGTTCAACAAGGGCCTGGGCACTGGGGTGAGAACAATGTGGACACAGGAATTGAGCAGCCCCATGGTTTAATTACAGAAGATGAACAGGGACACGAAGTCAGGGAGGAGAGACGGTTGGGCTGAATTCTAACTTAAGGACTCAGCCCTGTTCCTAAAGCCCAGGGCTGGGCAAGCTTTCTCTGCAAAGCGCCAGACAGTAAATATTTGTAGCTTTGTAGGTCACCTGGGCACTGCTGAAACTAGAAACTGATCAACGTGGCTGTTCTAACATGAAAGCAGCCGTAGATGCTACAGAATGGAATGGATGAGCTATGTCCCAATAAAACTTTATTTACGGGCAGTGATGTTTGAAATTCATACAATTTTCATGTGTCATGAAAATTCTTTGAATTTTTTTCACAACTACTTAAAAACGTACAAACCATTCTTAGTTCACCAGCCTTACAAAGAGGGGGCACTCTATGTTTAAGTGGGGGCTCACGGCACGGGCTGTAGAAATATCTTTCACACAGAGTTTAGGATAGAGAGAAGTACAATGTTTGTTTATTTTTCCAAGAGAGAGAAAGAGAAAGAGAGAGAGAGAAAGTGAGAGAGAAGGAGGGACTGGCCACGGCCCACTAAGGAAGCAGTGAGTGCGGATGGTTAAGGAATGTTGTTTGGAGTTTTAAAGGGTAAAAATGGTTTTTTTCCCTCTGCTTCAGTAAGACTGAGAACAGAAGTGGTGGCAAAGCTGTTGTAGGTGTTTTTGTTCCTTTTTCTCTGTGAAACCAGCTTATCTGAGTCTTTGACATCTGTTTTCTGGGGGCAGGATCTGAGGCGAGAGTTGGAGTAGGGAGCTCACATCCCTATTGTCCACTTAGGGCCCTTCGAGGCTGTGAAGAAACTCTTAACCAGTTAGGCCACAGGTGTTTTAATTAAAACAAAGGGTAGTTGTATTGTGAGTTTTTTTCTTTAAAGGGGCAATTATGTGTTGTGAGTTCTTTGTCTTGCTTTCAGTTGATAGTTTAATTGTCTCTGTTAGATAGGTTGCTAGTAAGGCCACTTTTACTCTACTTTCACCTGCAGCCTACAGAGGGCCAAGCCCTGCTGTGGGCAACGGGGAGATGGGGGGGAGATGGATGATATCACAGCTGTGCTTCATGAAAACCACGGGCAGCTAATAGGAAGACAGGCTCCAGTGTTCTAGGGGGACAGGGACCAGTCTGCTGTTGCTCCTCACTGTACCCAATGGCCTGTGTATTAGTCTGTCTGGGCTTCGAAATACCAAAGACTGGATGGCTTAAACAACATATGTTGGCCGGGCACGGTGGCCCATGCCTGTAATCCTAGCACTCTGGGAGGCTGAGGCAGGAGGACCGTTTGAGCTCAGGAGATTCAGACCAGCCTAAGAAAGAGCGAGACCCCATCTCTACTAAAAATAGAAAGAAATGATCTGGACAACTAAGTATATATATATATATAGAAAAAAATTAGCCGGGCACAGTGGCACACACCTGTAGTCCCAGCTACTCGAGAGGATGATGCAAAGTATGGCTTGAGCTCAGGAGTTGGAGGTTGCTGTGAGCTAGGCTGATGCCACGGCACTCTAGCCCGGGCAACAGAGTGAGACTCTGTCAAAAAAAAACCAAAACAACATGTTTATTTCTCAGAGTTCTGGAAGCCAGAGGCTGAGCTCAAGGTGCTGGCAAGGCAGGTTTCATTCTCAGGCCTGTTCCCTTGGGTTCTAGGTGGCCGCCATTTCCCTGTGTGCTCATGTGATCTCTTCTTTGTGGACACATGAACAGACTGTGAGCAAGTGAGCTGTCTGGTGTCTCTCCCTATGGGATAAGGATCCTATTGGATCTGAAGACATTACTGATTGTGACACAAAGGGGGAGCCATTGGCATAGTGGGTGGAGGCCAGGGATGCTGCTCAACACCCTACAATGCCCAGGACGCCCCCACCACAGAGAATGATCCAGCCGCAGATGTCAACAGTGCTGGGGCTGAGAGCTCCTGCGTGGTGAGTGGGTGACTGGAAGCCTGGCACTGAAGACAGACTTAGAAGGTGCCGCAAACTCCTATCAAGAGATAAGGAAGCCAGAATGTTATTCAGCCCTAAGAAGAAATCAGTAAAGTTCCCATACACTCTAACAAGGATAAACCCCAGAAACATTGTGCTGGGTAAAAGAGCCAGACACAAAAGACCCTGTCATATAGGATCCAGTCATATGAAATGTCCAGAACAGGTAAATGCATAGAGACAAAAGCAGCTTAGTGGCTGCCAGGAGCTTGGGGAGAGGGGTGAGTTGTGAGTGCTAATGGGCATGGGGTTTCCTTTTGAAGTGATGAAAATCTGAAACTAGAGCAGAGGCACTGGTTTTACACATGTGAACATACTAAATGTCAGTGCGTTGTACCCTTTAAGAGAGTTAATTTCACGCTATGTGCATTGCACCTCAATTTAAACATACAATGAGTGACACCTAATGTCATAGGAAAGCAGGGGCTGAGAGTCAGGAATCGCTGACTACCCAGCTGTGGAGGTGCAGGAGAGTCCAGGATGACTCCTGGGTTTCAGCCTCAGTGGGAGGAGGAGGAAGCCAGGAACAGAGATCAGTGGCACCGGAGGAGCAGGGACAAGGACCGGCACTGGAACTCCTGCTGCCACCACTAGGAGTGGCTCCAGTGGCCACTGCAGCCACCTCCTCTGGAGTGAGACCCGGGAAGTGTTGGGGGCACCTGCAGCCCATCGTGGGGAGAGACAACTTAACAAAAGTTTGCCAGGTGCCAGCAGCTGTGCTCGTTCATGGGAGCCTCTCAACCCTACAGATTCCCAACTGTTCACCTGATATCTCATTTTCCAGACCAGCATGTGAGGTTTACACAGGTCACCCCTGGTGAGTTTCAGAGGCAGGAAGTGACAGAATCCCAGATCCCTCTGGAATCTGAGCCAAGGCTCTGGAGTGAAACCAAATGGGCTCCAGGCCCAACCTGCTGGGAATCACTACACCTGTGTGTGAACCTCAGGTACCTCATCTGTTACTGGAAGGCCCTAATGTCAACCTCACAGTTCAGGCAAGAGGCAATGGAGTGATTCCTCCTGCTGGCCTATTTCACGTCAATTCACACCAAGGACAATAAACATTGGCCAAATTCACAAACTAGACAAACAGCCTCAGGATCACACCTGGCACCCAGTAAAGTGCTCAACTGCTTTCTTGTCCCTGATGTTTAACCCTGGGCAAATGACTTCCTCTCCCTGAGTCTCCATCCTGTCCTCCTTAAACAGGGAACACAGAATAAAGCTGGACGGAGGACTAAAGGAGATACCTTAGTTGACACTTGCTCACTGCAAAAGACAATTCTAAAAGTGAAAGGACAGTTAAGCCTCAGGACACCTACGAGGTTGTGCGGCATCATCAGCTCCATTTCCCAATGCGAGAAAGCGACACACACACACTGGACAGGCCACTTCGACGCGGTCGCCCAGCATCAAAGCCCAGACATGGGAAACTTGGTCAGGCGCAGGGCTTCTGGGGCCTGCTGGTCCCCACCGGTTCTAGGAGGGGTTGGGTCTGGATTTGTCCCAAGGGCCCACCACTCGGAACTTTGCTGCCCAGTCCACCCTGGCCCGCAGCCCCGCCTCTCCCTCTGGCACCCAGACACCCATGCCCGTGGCGCCCCAACTCACCCAAAGCCACGCCTCGAGGACTCCGCCATTTTCCCGCCTCCCACGCAAAGGTCCGCTTTTTCACGGCGGCCCCGCCCGCTCCCCGCGGGTCGGACCAGTTGCAGAGCTGTAGGGGGGCGACATGGGGCCCCACCTGGGCACGAGCCGCCTTTCTCCTCCTCCCCTGGCACTCGGTCTCGCCCGCCGAGCCGCAGGAGGTGGTGGCAACGCTGGGTGGGGTGGAACCTCTAGGAAGGGGCGTGGCGGTCATGGCGCTCCGCCCCGTGACGGGCTCAGCGTCACTCCCGGCCCGTCCCCTCCGGAACCCGGAAGTTGATCTCCCGGGGAGCAGCCTCGTGGGCCAGAGCAGCTGCAGGTGTGGCGGGCGGCCTTGCTGGCTGGCGTCCGGACTGGGATCCTGCCCGCGACTGGCAGGATGCAGTGGCCGAGGCCCTGGTAAGTTCAAGGTGGCCACGGGTTGGGGATTCGAGCTCTAAGGGCGCAGTTGGGGGCCTCAGAGAAGAGACAGACGGAGCCCTGAGGGTAACCCGAACGCGACGGCAGGGGTCTAGGGGTCGGGAAGGAGCCTGGGGGTCCTGGGGAGATTGCAGGGGACCGAGCGGAAGCGAAATGTACAAGAAGAAAGTTGGTGGGGATGGGGGCTGCTGAGAGAGTTTGCGGGTGTGGGAGGGGTGAGTCTTGTGGCTCTGAGCTGCTTGTGTGAAGGGGACATGGCTTAAGTGGTAATTTGGGGGTTGCAGGCAACGGGGGATTGGGGAACAAGGAGACGGGGTTGAGAGGCCCAGGCTGGGGGTGGGGCCTGGGCGGATGGGGGAACAGCTGGGGAGCGGTGGGGGGAATGAGTACAGGACCGGTCTGGGGGCTTCTACCCCTGGCGATTTAAGCGCCATAGAAAGGGCGCCTGGCACCCAGTGGGTGCTCAATAAATTCAAGAGGTTCTGAATCCACTGATGTGGCAGCCGATTATTTGGGAAGGGAGGAAATGGGGCTGGAAGAGAAGAAAGAGGGTTAGAAGTCATGGCAAGAACTGAGAAAGGACCAGGCACGGCCTGGAGAGGAGGAGAGAGAAGGAAAGGGCTAGAATGGCCCCATGCAGACGTTGGGGTGCAGCTGCTGGAGATTCCATCCCCACATCTCTCGATTCCTCTCCTTCCCGACTTCACACCCAACAGCTGGGTGACCCAGGCAAGTCCCTGCACAGTCTGTAGCAGTCTCCTGGTCTTGGAAACTGCACCAGTCTCCTCTTAAAACTGGATGGACCCTGGGGTCCCAGGAAGCAAGGAAGGTGCCTCAGGGCTTGCAGTGGGGCCCGGCACTGTGTTTCGGGAGGGAGGGAGCGCCTGTGCATGCACCCTCCTGTGCAGGGCTGTCACCACCTCCGGGGAGTTGCATGCTTGCACTTAAGTGGGTAAAACGACATACAGGAAATCTGTCCCCAGGCTGCTGTGAGCTCAGTCCTGGAGAGGCTGGGCAGCTGCCTGCCCTCTCTTCTTTCTGGGCCCCGTAAAGTCCTGGAACCTTTAAAAGACCTCTCTGTGCCTCTTTGTCCGAGGTGGGAGCTGGTGGGGACATTGTGCTTTGCAGCCAGAGGGTCCCAGCTCCACCTTCCCGAGTTCATTTTTTGGTCTTCAAGTCTCCCAAGTCTTAAGGTGTCCAGGAGCAGCTAGCCCCAGAGGTCACCTGACAACTGCAGAGTTATTTCACCATCCAACAGGGGTCTGACTCTGGCTCTGGCAAGGGCCTCGGGTTGTTTTTATCGGCATCAATGTGTATCCTTTCCCGACTGCAGGGATCTTTTTCTGGCAGCTGCCAGAAGTGCTGGGGAGCCCAGGTTTGTGTCTGGTTTATTATAGCTGGTTCAGGAGGCGAACCTGGATAGTTTGGATAATAAAGAGAGCCACCAGGATGTAACCACCTGTTCCACTTCCAAAATGTTCTGGCTTTTATGGAAGGTGGCTTTGGGCCTTGCTTGCCCGAGGGCACGATTACAGCCCACAGTCATGCCTCCCGCAGACATGACTATGGACTTGCCTGGCCAAGACACTCTGATGGTCAGGTCTGGAGTCTTCTGATCCCAGGGCCCCGGTATTGCCTCCTCCCTGCTCTAGGAGTGTGGCTAGAGTGTGGCTAGTGGGGTCTCATGTGTTGGAGGTCCTGGCCTTGATCAAGTCTCTGCCTGTTTCTGCGCCTGCCAAATGAATGCATTGGCCTCCATCAGCGTTTTTCGACCTTGAAATCCAACCCCTCTCCGGTACACACCCCACTTGGACTTTATGCAGCCCTCTTACTCTCAATTCTGTGCTACGGTGATCCTACTATTGTACGACTTTCCATGCAACAGTGTATATGCAAGAATGATGTTTGACCACTTCTTTATCTTCCAAATAGGAAACCATGGTGTTGAATGAGCTGGGCACATTGTACCTGTTCCCAAAGCTTTGGCTGCAACCTTCTGGTTGGAAATCCCTAAGCGACACTCTCCCTTGGGTCCTGCATAGTGACTCCCTTGTTTTTGTTTGGCTGTAGGATTAATTTTTCTCTCCCCAGCAGGGGCTTGCTAACTTGCTGCTTCCTGTTCCTGATGTGTCCAAAGTGGTGTGTCTTGGGTGGGCCCCAAGTTCAGTTAAGGGCTGATCATGCCAGGCACTTGGCTGGTTCCCAGGCACAGAGATGAGCCCTCATCCCTGGCGGAGAGCATGCTAGTGCCCTCCCCATGGAAAGAATGGAGGTCAGATCAGGCAGTCAGTGCAGACACACAGGTGGCACAAGATATTGTGGGGGCAGGATTAGGGACACCGAACACAAGCTTTGAGATGAGGGGGATTCCAGCAAGTTTCCCCAGAAGTGGTGGCTGGCCCCGAGTCAGACCTG
>JAQIFY010002799.1:0-13055 GCA_028533085.1 Varecia variegata | reverse complement strand
TATCATCCTACCAGACTTAAAGATTTATTACAAGACTATAGTAACCAAAACATCATGGTACTGACACAAGAACAGAGATATAGACCTTTGGAACAGGACTGAGAACCCAGAAATGAAACCATCTGCATATTGTCATCTAATCTTTGACAAAGCAGACAAAAATATACACTGGGGAAAAGAATCTCTTTTCAATAAATGGTATTGGGAAAACTGGATAACTACATGCAGAAGATTGAAACTGGATCCCCACCTCTCACCTCTTACAAAAATCAATTCACGATGGATAATAGACTTAAACCTAAGGCATGAAACCTTAAGAATCCTAGAAGAAAATGCAGAGAAGACACTTTGAGACATCGGCCTAGGCAAAGAATTTATGAAGAAGACCCCCAAAGCAATCACAGCCACAACAAAAATAAATAAATGGGACCTGATCAAATTAAAAAGCTTCCATTCCAAGAACAGAAAAACAAGCACCATATGTATTCACCATCACATTGGTATTAACTGACTTAACTGACCAACACTTAAGTGCACATATAGTAGTAACATTTATTGGGTGTTGGGCAGGTGGGAGGGGGTACAAGTGGATGTGTATATTCACACCAAATGGGTGCAGTGCGCAGACTGTCTGGGGTATGAATGTGCTTAAAGCTCTTACTCGGGTGGCACAAAGGCAATATATGTAACCTAAACATTTGTACCCTCATAATATCCCGAAATAAAAAATAAAATAATGATAAAAAAAATAAACAAACTTCAGACTTCCAAACTTGCCCCAAAGATGAATGTCCCTCAGGGAAGCCATAGTCCCTAGTAGTCATTTCAGATATGACATGGAAGGTAACAGTCAAAGAAGACCCTAACTCTATCCAAAAGCCAAGTCAAGATCTGTGGGAAAAAATGGTGAGAGAATTTTTCCTAGAAAGCACAATGAGGGTTTACTCAAAAAACTTCCTCCACAGCCAGGGCAGAGGTCCTTACTGTGCCTGCCTCACTATGAGTCCATCAGACATCATCACTTCCTCTGCCAACTCCTTTCCTGCTAACTCTGTCCTTTATTTTTCACTGGAACTTACCCGCACCTCCAACCAATAAATCTCTTGCATGTCTAATTCCATCTTGGCGTCTGCTTCTTGGAGAACTTTATCAATGGTATCAGCAATGATCTAACAAAACAAGTTCTAAGAAAGGCTTAAGGACAGCTCACTCATTGCCCAGCTGGCAAGAAGAACCCCATACCATGTAGAATTGGGGCATGGCATGGATAACACCTGGTACAAGGTAGAAGGCCAATGGCTGAACTTTCACCAACATTAGTAAAACGCCCTAGTGGATAGGAATGTCCTTGGCAGTGAGATGATTCAGGCACATTGAAGGTATGGGTAGGAAAATGTCTATAGGGACAGGGGAGTTCTCAGGTGATTGATAAGTTGTATTGACACAGCAGAGGAATTGTGAAAAATGAGAGCAGCCAATAAACTGTAAAGATTATGTATGAGAGCCAGCAGACCTCTTTGGGCCTTATTTCATGCAGTAAAAAAGTGAGCACAGCTATGAAGTGTGCTCAGGCCTTAATACTTAGGATTGCAGAGCTCCTGAGAATTTTAGCTGCTTAACCCAGAAGGTCTGCTATGCTAAGGTCAAGACCATGATTGGAAAAATCTGGGACCACTGAAATACAGAATAGGGGCATGTGGGGGAATGCCCTGAAAAATGTCTGCTCTTATTTCTACAGTTCTGTAGGTTACAGTTTTCCTATCCTCTTCCCAACACTTCACCAGTCAAGTTGTTAAGATTTTTATTTTAAAATAAAAGACAAGCTTCCTAAACTTATTTGATTATATTCTTCTTTTTGATCCATTAGATTTCCTAGAATTATGTGTGTTAGATAGGGGTGGTGGTGGGAAAAAGAGATTAAGCTCATTGTTATACTTTTGGTTTAAATTTACGTCGCACAGTGATCTTTCTTTTGGCTAAAAGTAAGAGAATCACTGTCCCAAAGCAATGATTCACTGAGGTTGCATAAAATGATCAGAAAATCTGGGAGGAAAGCAGACTTCCTCCTGGGACTATACTTGGGCAGCGCATGTAGTCCTGTTTCAGTCTGTGCCTTGAATGGGCACAAATCTTCTCTGATCCCATGCTGGGAAGTAAAGCTCTCTGTCCTTGGGGACCACCATAAACAACATCTCTAAGCCAACCTAAGGCGCATGTGAAATTTAGTCCATTTGCCCAACAATAGAGGTAGCAGAAAGAGAAACAGAAAGAACAAAGGTTGAAGCTAGACAAATCTAGGCAGAATACTTTGCTATGAAACATTGAACTTATTACTAATGAACTCTCAACTTCAGTGTCTTTATTTGTAAAATGAGAATAACAGTGTTTACCTTGCAGGATTGAATAATTGAAAATAAGTCACAGGTAAGATGCCAAGCACAGTGCATTGTATATAGAAATATTATTAAAAATACAAGGGGTAGAGTACCAAGATAGCTAACTAGACATGAGTAGTATGTGCCTCTCCATGGAGAGGATCTAGAATAGAAAGCAGATACTTACATTTCGAACAGATTCCCTAGGAGAGAATGCTAGGATTCACCAGAGAAGTGATGGAAAACACCAAAATTAAGGAGAAGGTTCAAGGTGGCTTGCCTGATCAAGGACTGACTGAGAGCCAGGACAAGCTCCTGAATGCAGGGAAACAGTAAGAGAGAAAATCCCAGAGCTTCACACTCTGAAATGGGTTTTATAATCTTGGCTACAGTAGAAACTCTTGACCCCGTGGTCCTCAGGTTTAATGTAAGAGCTGCCTAGAGATTGCAGAGATGTTCCTCTAGAAAGGGAACCCACATGGAATCCTACAGGCATCCAAACCTAGAGCAACTTCAACTAGGCGCCATTCTGAGAGCCTGCATACTGAAGACCTACAGATGCAGCCACCCAAGTTCTCCTATGCACACCTAGTACAATATCCACCAACCTGCAACAGGCTGCTGTGAGACTGAGACACAGTGGACCACACTCCCCACAGCTTTCTGCCCATGCTACTCATTTGGGAAGGGCCCCACCCTCCCTATTCACAGGCCCAGTGCATGATTTTGAAAAATTAAAGCTGGGCTGAGCCCTACCCTCAGGCTGAGTTTGGGCTGACAAGGCAGCAACTGCTGCTTTACCAAGGAGGAAGAGAAAAACAAGGCTTTCCTAAGCATACCAAGGAAATACAATACCCACTGCTCTGCAATGGGCTGCTGCTACAAGACTTGAGCAGGCTTCACTCTTGACAGTTTCTTGCCTACAGTGCTTGCCTGAAATGGGACCCACCCTCTGATCACAGGCCTGCAGTGGGTGCCATTTTGAGAGTTTAATGCTGGGTTGTGCCTTGCCTTGAGTTTCAGGTGACATGGCTGCAACCTCCACTGGGCTGGAGAGGGAGAGGGGAGACCAAAGTCTCATAAGCACACTTATACCATGGAGTACTACTCAGCTATAAGAAGCAATGGTGATATAGCATCTCTTGTATTTTCCTGGAAAGAGTTGGAACCCATTCTACTAAGTGAAGTATCCCAAGAATGGAAAAATAAGCACCACATGTACTCACCATCAAATTGGTTTCACTGATCATCACCTAAGAGCACATTTAGGAATAACATTGATTGGGTGTTGGGCAGATGTGGGTGGGGGAGGGGATGGGTGTATACATACATAATGAGTGTGATGCGCACTGTCTAGGGGATGGACACATTTGAAACTCTGACTCGGGGTGGGGGGTGGGAAGGCAAGGGCAATATACATAACCTAAACTTTTGTACCCCCACAATATGCTGAAATAAGAATAAAAAAAAAAGAAAAATAGAGTATGTGTGCATTTAAAATAGGACTTCCTTTGGAATGAATATTCTTAATTTCATAAATGAATGGGTTATTTGGTTTGACATTTAAAATTATCCTGACTTTTAATTTTTATGATTTTCTCATGAAATATATTTTACTTTAAGAAACATAAGTAATAAAAATTCAGTGTTTGAAATTAAAAATAAATAAATAAATGGTGCTGGGAAAATTGAATTGCCATATGCAGAAGAATGAAACTGGACCGCTATCTCTCACCATATATAAAAATCATCTCAAGATGGATTAAAGACTTGAATGTAAGACCTGAAACTATAAAAATATTAGAAGAAAATTTAGAGAAAACCCTTCTGGACATTGGTCTGGGCAAAGAATTCATGACTAAGACTTCAAAAGCACAGGCAACAAGAAGAGACAAAAGGGACTTAATTAAACTATAAAGCTTCTACACGTAAAAGAAACAATCAAAAGAGTGAATAAACAACCTGTGTAATGGGAGAAAATATTTTCAAACTATACATCTACCTAGGGACTAATATCTAGAATTAACAAGGAACCCAAACAACTCAATCACCACAACAAAAAATAACCTTATTAAAAAGTGGGCTAAGGACATGAATAGACATGTTTTAAAAGAAGATTAAACAAGTGACCAACACACATATGAAAAAATGTTCAACATCATTAATCATCAGAGAAATCCAAATTCAAACAACAATGAGATATCATCTTATACCAGTCAGAATGGCTATTATTAATAAGAAAAAAATAACAGATGTTGGCGAGGATGCAGAGAAAAGAGAGCTCTTATACACTGTTGGTAGGAATGTAAATTGATGCAGCATCTATGGAAAACAATATGGAGATTTCTCAAAGAAGTAAAAATAGAACAATTAATACTATATGATCCAGCAATCCCATTACTGGGTATCTACCCAAATGAAAAGAAATCAATGTATTTCATAGAAAAGATCCCTGCATTCATGTTTATTGCAGTGATATTCACAATAACAAAGATATAGAATCAACCTCAGTGTCCATCAGCAGAGTACTAGATAAAGAAAATGTAGTATACATGCATAATGGAATACTGTTGAGTGATGAAAAAGAATGAAATCATGTCTTTTGCAGCAACGTAGTTGGAACTGGAGACCATTATCTTAAGTGATGCAACTCAGGCACCGAAAGAAAAATATTGCATCTTCTCACTTAAAAGTGGGAGCTAAAAAAATGTGTACACATTGAAGCAGAGTGTGGAATGGTCGACAATGGAGGGATGGAGGGTGGGAAGGGTGAAATGATGGGAAGTTGTTGGGTGGGTATAATGTACATTGCTCCAGTGATGGATGCACTGAAGGCTCTGACTTCACACAATGCAATATATCAAAGTAGCAAAATTGCACTTGTAACCCATGAATATAAACAAATAAAAAATAAAGACTTCATATAACAATGATTTAAATGGAAAACCAAAAAATACAAGTAGTCATATTCAAGAAAATAATAATAAGTAAGTTTGAAAGATGACTAAATATTATTGTGATGAGAAGTTTACAATTCACATCAATCCCATCAGATAAGTGCTATTATTGCATCAATTTCATAGATTAGGAATTTGAAACACAGAAAGGTTAAGGATATTTCCTGGTATCCTATAGCTATAAGCCTCAAATCCAGGTATTCTGCCTCCAGAACTTGTGCTATTTAAATACCATGCCAGAGAGTAATGTCTTCTCCTCTTTTACAAAAAAAGCAAAAAGGAATTAGATTAGCTAAGGACCTGAAACCATAGAATGTTATTATTCCTGATCTTAAATTTAACATTCAGTGGAAACTCTTCCTTTGAAGCCTAAAGGGAATAATGAAATGTGTTTTAGATATGGAATTGTAAGACCTGGAAACAGTTCCCAGTTTGGGCACTTGCTGTAAATCACTTAACTTCTGAGTTTCTTCATATATAAATAAGAGCAATTGCTATCTCACCTTGTTGAGAGGTATGAATGAGGAAATAGATGTGAAAGCACCTTATAAATGTCATTGCCTAACAAATGTTAGTTGCCATTAATAAATGAACATAATTTTACACTGTTTGAAGAATCTAAAATTGAAATAGGTATTACAATGATTTTTCTCTTCACTTGGAAAATGCAGCAAATTATTTCATTGAACTTTAGTGTGCAAAATACAACCAATTTAAAAATATTTTTTAATATCCTAAAATTTCTAGGACAATTTTAGAATTATAAAATTCACATGGATGAAAACAAAGAATGATGCCACACAATAATGTCTCTTTCTTTATTTTTTATAAGATGTTTCTTGAGAGGATGAGAAACAACAGGTATCCAATATTCTGAAGGATGTCATTATTGGGTTGCCTAGGTGACTCACCAGGATGTATTATCACATTATACCTCATATTCTTTTGGAGTAAGTCAAGATGGGCAAGTTGTGAGACACAGCGGTTAAGACTTCCAAAAAGAAACTTGCATCATTATCACTATAATCAAGAATGTGAACACATTTTTTAATTCATTTATCCAGTAATGTTAGACATGTCTTATCTATTGTGCTATACAAGAAGAAGGAGGTGTATCTAGAAATATTTAGTCTGGTTGAAAACAAAGTCGTATAGCTAGTAAGTGCAAAGAAAGTTCACATAAGGGAATAATCAATGTGAACAGAACAGTTGGGGAAATCTTACAGGCACAAGAACAAAGACTGGGGGTCAGGAATGTCTTTGGCTTTGGAGAACCTATGATGAAGTTCTTGTGGCAGAAGCATGATGGACTAACTGTAAGCACCATCCAGCCAAATGACTGAACAGGAGGAACAGTGTTCAATTATAGAGAACTTTGAATGTAGGCTGAGGGTTTTAAATGCGTTCTGAGAGTAGTAGATGTCGAAGCAGCAGTAGTGTGGAGGAAAAGAGATTCTCCATCCACTCCGAAAGCATCCTTCAGTTTTCTGTGAGGTGCAGACCCTGAGTTACAAAAGAGTGTACCTTTAAATATCAGAAAACAACCAACAGTGGTTTTAAACACATAGGCAAGTGTTTTTGCTTATTTGTTTTTTTATCAACAAAAAGGGCACAAAATAGGCAGTTGGTGCTGGTATGAGGGTACAATGATGCCAGTAGGACTTGGGCTCCTTCTGTCTTCCTATTCCACTATGCCTACCATGAGGCTTTGGTCCTTATGGTCACAAGATGGTAGCCATATCTCCAGACAAGCAGGAAGAACAAGAAAGGGCAAATGCAATGGGTAAAAACATGGGCAATGAGAATCTGCCACTTTGAAAAAATTTTCCTGGAAGTCTTCCATATTTAATCCCTGCCTTCGTCAAGAATGAGGTCAGTCCTAATTGCAAGACTCCACAAAGGGACAATCTTAACTGGACAAATTGCTGCTGCAAACAAAATTGGAGGATTGTAGGGAAGAAAAAAATAAATATATGTTTCTCTTGTTGGATATTTGGATCAAGAGGCACTTTTGAAGACACGAAATATTTTCTTAATATATTTTTTAAAAAACTGTATCCATTTATGTAGCAACACCTAGATAAATAAGTGAAGGGAAGCCTGAGTAGGTTTTTCTCTAGTTCCACCAATTGAATAGCTTGTGGATATTCTTTCCAGATTCTGGCATTACATTGTCCATTGGTCTAACTTTTGTATTGTATCTTTTTCTGGGTCTTCAAAACTATATTTTGGAAAAGTTTGAAAAAGCTATACTAAGAGATGCTAGCCAGATGGCAATTTAAACCAATATTTCATAATTTATTAGTTTTTAATTTAATATGTTGATTTTCTCTTTAATCTAAATAGAATAGAGTGTTTTAAACTTCATTTGTGGGGCTTTGTTTTAATGTGAGTTCTTATTTCTCATTTTATTGCCTCTTGATCAATTTTTTTTTAGAGGTTTTTTTCCCTCTGTCTTCTTGCAGATATTTCTGAGCATATTTTCTCTAATGTTAAACATAGTAAGCCTAGTTATTTTAAATATAAGATATAGATTATGATAATTCCCCTATCTGAAGTCTTTGTAGGTTTATTTTAGTTGTCTATTATTTTTCCTGGTTCTTATTTCTTGTGTGTTTAGTTATATAATATATAATTATATATTTACTTTTAAAATAAATATATTTAAAAGTACAGGAATATATATCACACCATAATATATATGGCATAGTATATAATGATATATATATATATTATACTATGTATTCATATCACTTACTTCTAGTAGGTTCCGGGCTCTACTGGTTTGGGGCCACCTTAATCCAAGTTCAAGCCTTGAGGTTTTCTGGGCCATTCAGGTGATATGTATCCAGGGCACAAGTCTACGTGAAAGCTGTTTTACTTTCAATTCACCCTAACTCTGAAGATGTAGCCCTTTGTAAGTCTAGCTGTAGGCTTCCCACCTTGGGCTAGCTTTAGCTTTTGTACTTCTTCCCCACAAATCTGTCAAAACTCTTTTCGTCTGGATTTGCAAACACTCTCTCAACAAAAATGGCTTAAAGAATTGGGCTTCCTCCTTTGGCCTCGGATCAGGGCAAAACCATTCCTCATTATATTGTTAGATTTTTGATGCTTTTAATGTCAACTCATTATTTTTTTGTTCAGCTGTCTTCAGTGAGATGATTGATCCAAATTACCTAGCCTACATTTATCAGAAGTTAAAGTACTATTTCTCTTTTATTAATCCTTCTTTTTCTTCCCTCCCTTGCTTTTTCCCTTCTTTTCTCCTCTCCTCTACTTCTTCCTTTTTTCTTTTTTCCTTATTTCCTATTTTCAAAAAAATATTAAATAGACTGCCTACAATAGCCAATCATTTCTTATATTCATTGTTTATATTTATCTAATATATATCTTTACAAGTTATTTTATTTTAATATATTTGTGATTTTATGTGTGAAGTTGTATCATATGGTATATATTATTCTTTAACTCAATGTGGGTGTATTTTCCTCCAAGAGGTTTATAATTTTATACTTAATATCATAATCAACTTCTGCTGATTTGGGAGGCAGACAGAGACTTTTGTTTAGCTATGTGTCCTTGTACAAATTAACTAACCCACTTCACTCTTATTTTCTTCATCTCATTAATAAGTATAACAAAATTATTTTCTTCTTAGGGTTTCTTTGAGGATTAAACAAAAGAGTATATTTAAATATGTTAATCACAATGTTTGAAAATCAATATATAGTATGTTATTATCATTATCATTTTTATTAATTGTAAAGAAGACTAACCCATTTATATTTGTTGTAACTCATATGTCTTTCTTTACTTGTGCAATTACTTTACACTTTTAAAAATATTGTTTGATTTTTTGTTTTATGTCTTTTGTTTAATATACACACATACAGCAATTTATAGAAACAAATTCTGAGCTACAGTTCACCAATGGTTTACATGTATAAAATACATAATTAAGTATGTATATTAATTAGTTAGCCAATTAATTGAATTAGAAATTTGATAATATGATTCTAAATTCAAAATGTATAAAAAAAGATAACTGTGATACATTTTCTACAATTGTTTCCTGGCCACCTAATTCCTTTCCAAAGGTAAATACTGTTTTCCTTTCTTGAGTATCATTAAATATATTATTTTATGCATTTTCAATTTTATATATGTGTAATATACATATTTCCTTCTTTTCCTCCTTTTATA
Organism: Varecia variegata; assembly: GCA_028533085.1. Taxonomy (NCBI): domain Eukaryota; kingdom Metazoa; phylum Chordata; class Mammalia; order Primates; family Lemuridae; genus Varecia; species Varecia variegata. Next base: position 3,520 of record JAQIFY010002799.1, on the reverse strand, counting down.
CAATCATACTATACACACTCTTCTGCTTCATTTAACAATAACTGTCTTAGAGTTTGTTCCATATTAACATAAAAGAGCATCCTTATATTATTTTTTATGAATTCTCATAATTCCATCATATGGATAGATCATTATTTAACTATTTGTTTATATAGTATAAGATTGATTCCAACCTTTTGCTTGTAAAAACTATGTCAATAAATAATTTTGTACACCTGACAATTTTTACTTATGCAAACTTATATGTAGGTAAAATTTCTGTGGAACTGTGGAACTACTGCATCAAAGAGTATGCATATTTGTAATCTTGATTAATATTGTGAAATTGCCTTTCAGAGAGATTTTATCAATCTCAGCTGTTACTAGGAGCACATATATAACAACGCCTTTTTCTCCACATTATTTCCAACATAATAGTATCAAACATTTTAATCTCTGCCAATCTCAGGTGAAAATGGCATCTGAATATAGTTTTATTTATGTATGTATTTATTTATTTATTTTAGAGACAGGGTCTTGCTCTGTTGCCCAGGCTGGAGTGTGGTGGCATGATTATAGCTGCAACTTTGAATTCCTGGGCTCAAGTGAATTGAATTACTGGTGCATAGGCATGCACCACCACACTTGGCTTTTTTTTTTTTTTTTTTTTGGTTGAAATGGGGTTGCCCAGGCTGGTCTCTAATTCCTTGCCTCAAGCAATCCTCCTGCCTTGATCTCCCAAAGTGTTGAGATTACAGGCATGAGCCATCACACCTGCCCTGTGTATAGTTTTATTTAAATTTATGTTTATTGATGTCAAAATCCTGAATGAAACAACAGCCTTTTGCTATAGACTGAATGTTCATATCCCCCTCAAAGTTTGTATGTTGAAACCTAATCCTCAACATGCTGGTATTAGGAGGTGTGGCCTTTGGGAGGCGATTGGATCATGAGGGCTGAATCTCATGAATGGGACTAGTGCCCCTTATAAAAGAGACCCCAGAAAGCTTCCTCGCCCTTTCTGCCATGTGAGGACACAGCAAGAAGACAGTCAACTATGAACTACACAGCAGGTCCTCACCAGACACCAAATCTGTTGGCATAGTGATCTTGGACTTTTAGCTTCCAGAACTGTGAAAAATTCTGTTGTTTATAAGCTCCCCAGTATATGGTGTTCTATTACAGCATCCTGAATGGACTGAGACATCTTTGATTCTCTCTTTATACAAGCCAAAAATCAACTCTGCCCCCCTACAGTTGAGATCATTCATTCAAATATTCCACTCTCACTTCTTCACAGTATGCCTTCTCTTTGAATTGAAAGGGGCCTACATTCCTGTGATCATTCTATTTTCTACTATCCATCAGCCCCTTCCTGTTCCTACTTTCCTCTCTAACTCAGATTCTTCACACATTAATTATCACTTATTCACCATGTTGTTCTTCTAACATATCCATGTGGCAAAATCGCAACCTCTGATGAAGCCACTGTCCACCTCCATGCGAGCATGTGGGCAGCTGGACATTGCTGGGGAAAATCACCCCACCAGGCAGACAATGACACAGCATCAGACAAGCACCTCAGTTCTGTCTAGGCCCTCAGGCTGCCAGCAGTTCATTAAAGTTTCCCAATTCTTTCATTTTCAAACTTGCTATTTCAAATATTTTTCATTTTCCTCAGACCTTCAACACTCCTTACCAATATTTCTCACTTTCTCAGAAGACTGCATCTTCTACCTTGTGGAGAAAAGGGAAACTTTCGTTCAGGAAGTCCCTCCATTTAACAACATCAAGTCTATTGAGACTTCATATTGACTCTCTTCACTTCCATTCTAACATGAAGGAAGGAGGTAATATCGATTTCTCTTCTCTAAAACCTATTTCTTTACCTTTCCTTTTATTTACGTGTATTCCTGCCCTCTCAAAGAACCTGCTCTACTGATTATATTTTCTGTCCTGTCAATGTCTCTTTCTATACTGGTCTTTTGCATCAACATTTAAACATGCATTAGTCACTCTTATTTCAAAACAAAAGAAATTCCTTCTCTTAACTCACCCATTCACCTCCAGTAGTTAAAACCTTGGAAAGATTACTCATCTACATGGTTTCAATTCACTTTCTTTCCCACTCCCTCTTCAATCAACCCACTCCAATTTGACCGACTTCCCACTTCTTCATGGGAACTTCTCTCCCAAGTTTGCAACAACCTCCCTGAGCTAATTGAAAGAATACTCTTTTTGTTTTCATCTCACTTAACTTCAACTTTATTTGACATTTTTGATCATTTCCTCCTCTTTGAAATTCTCCTTCTGATTTCTAAGACACCTACTCCCCTAGTATTCCTCCCTCCTTCCTTAAAATTCTTTCTTAGTTCAACTTTTCCTCTCTACCTTCTCTGGTCATGCCTTAAGCATGTAGCCACTTCCCAGCAGTCTTCCCTTGGTCCTTCTCTCTTCTCACACTTCAGTACGGAATGATATAGAAAGGCCAGATCAACCTGTCCCTAACAAAATTCTCTCTAATACCCTTTTAATCCTCCTTCTCCTCAGTCTTTCCTGTCTCAATAAATAAAACCACTATGTACCTGACAACTCAAGCCAAAATCTTGGTGAGCATCAAATCAACAAATTTTGACAAATTTTACCTTTAAAGATCTCTGAAATCTACCCATCTGTATCCATCCAACCTGTCTCTGTCACCTCCTTCTCTATCTGGACTGCTGAGTTAACCTCACAAGGGATCTCCCTTTGTTCATTCATGCACATCTATGTTCATGTTCCACTTGGAGTCAGAATATCCCTAAAGCGCAGGTTTGATCATCTAACTTTTCTGCTTAAAATGCTTCAGTGACTTCTCATTTTCTGCTGGGACTACATTCAAGATTTTTAACATGGCTAAAGAGACTCTACATGTCCTGGACCCTGCTTACCTTTTGTCTCCTCCTCAACCACTCTCCACTTCAGTCTAGCTGCTCTGGACAGCGTGCGCCACATTCTGTGTTTTGTCCTCAGATCTTCAAACATATTTATCTATCAGTGTGAAACAATCTTTAGCTCTCACCTTCCTCTCAACTTTTCACCTGCATAACTAACTGCCTCTTAACCTCAAGTCTCCTTTCCCAGATTATGTGCTTGGGAATGTTTTCTGTGACAAGCCCTCGCCACCTCAACCACCCTCTACCAGGCTACATTCCCCTCTAACGAGAGGCCTTCCCTGAATTAAATAGTCTAAGTAGTCTGAGACCTGGCTACTATTTCATCATAGTTTTTTATTGTCATCACAGCAGTTATAAATAATCTAATATTTTCTTTGTTGGTTATTTTGATATTTTGTTTATTGGTTGGCTAATTGCTTGGTAATTCCCTGAGATTGTAAGCTCTGTGAAAGTTGGAACTTTCCTGTCTGGTTCATTACTGTAACTCTAGAGCAAGCAATAAGGCCTTGACTATTTAGGTCCTATGTCAGTGTATCTTGAATGAATAAAGGAATCACTGGTGAAGAGAAAGAAAAATAATGTGCCTAGTACTAAGTCTTGAGAGA
>JAQIFY010002798.1:0-13056 GCA_028533085.1 Varecia variegata | reverse complement strand
CATTTTGTTTTTATTGCTTAAAATTGTTTTTGCTATACGGGGTCTTCTCTGGTTCCATACAAAGCGTAAGATTATTTTTTCTATATCTGTGAAAAATGATGTTGGTAATTTAATAGGAATTGCATTGAATTTGTATATCACTTTGGGCAGTATAGACATTTTAACAATGTTGATTCTTCCGATCCATGAACACGGTATGGATTTCCATCTATTTACATACCATTGATTATTAATTGATCACAGACCTACCAAAAAGCAAAATGTAGCTATGGCTATAGATTGCAAATTTGTGGACATCTACCAGATGTCTAATTCAACTAAAACAGTAGATCTGTAGCCACCATCAACACATCTCTATCCCTTTCTGAATTGAAACTCTTACTGGCCTCTCCATTCTCTACACCTACCCAGTCTCCAAAACACCTTTTTCTCATAATCATCTCTACTGTTTGGAGTTTTCCTGTCAAGTTTTTAAATGCTGTATTCTTTTCCACTTTGATCTCCCTTTTTATTTTGCTTTTTCAAATGTGTATGGTATTAATGCTAACAGTGGGTAGGGATATGTTATGCATGTAAAGGGGAATTGTGTGTAAAAAAGAATTTAAGAAATGTACCAATTCCAAGATCAAATTGTTTTCTTGCCTTGCTAGCTACACCAGTCTCAAAGCTCCCCAACAGAAGCATTACTGCTTCACAAATAGGAGCCAACAGCAAAAACATCCTGAGTAAGGATGGGTAAATTGAATAAAAAAAATCTAACACTCTCTGCCTTATTGAAACTGTCATCTAAAATAATCATGTGAATCAGAATCTCCTGTGGAACTTATTAAAAATACAGATTTCTTGGGATCTACCCCCACAGAGATTCTGATTAAGTAGGTCTGGTGTAAAGGCGAGAAATTTAAATTTTTAACATACTCCCCAGGTGATCCTGATGCATGGCCTGCACATTACAGTCATTATTCTAGAAATTAGAAGAATAAATACTTTGTCCTAATTTGACTAACAAAGAATAATTGATGGCAGAATTTATAGTGATAGAGACTCAGGGAATAAAAGTCCAGGTAATCATAAAGCTCGAGAGGAAAAGAGGCCAAAGTTAGACCTCAGCTTTTAGGACCTCAGATTTCTTAAAATGTAAGGAAAAAAATGGATTTAAGTTATCGGAGCTAACAAAACTCACATTCCTTTTAGGCTGCTGTCAAATACATTGAAATACATTAGGCACTACTTGCTCCCATTTTCAGCCTACAACTGCCTACTCTTTTAACTCTTCCACTGTTTTGACCATTTATTACTCGACTATATTTTCAAGATTCATTGGTAACTCTTTTTTCCATGTCTCTAAGACCCTATTAGCTCCATTGTCTTTCCTAGGCTGCCAGACCTGGAGTCCTTTATTTCACCAAGCCTATTGTCAACACAGTCAAGCACCTTTCACCATTGTCCACATCACTTGTTTTACTAAACCCCTAAACTAAAATGAAACCAACTCTGGTGTCTACTTCTCTGCTTCCACTGAGCACCACTGAATAGCAACCACACGATCATGCATACTGATGCCACCACAACATATGATCTTTCCCCTCAGCTGGGCTTTTTACCCTGCAGCATCCTTTTACATATTTATGGTCAATTCTGCCTCTTTTCCTTATAGTAGCTATTCCAAATCCTCATCAGTTTTCCTGAAGATCCCATGCATTTTCTCAGCACATAAAGTATAATCCATCACCTATGAGCTATGTTAACCTTCCATTTCCCTACACGTAAATGTCCATGTCTACATCTCTAGTCAAATACCTGTGTCTGTATCCATGGCTACATGCATACTTTCCCATTCCCCCAAGCCAGAAAATTAAGTGCTTCCCTACAAAGCCAATGGATTTGTTCCATCTTCTCCAAGGCTTTGTTTAATTAATTTTATCTTTTGTCATTGTTATCAACCTCTTTATTCATTGTTTCTTTCCCTCAATATTTACATGATAGCCCATCTTAAAGCAAAAATTTCTCACCAAATTTACATTACTCCCTAAACACTTACTTTTTATTGGAAACTCATAAAATAACAACTTAAGCTTGCTATTTTTTATATCTTCCATTCATTCTTTAACTCCCTAAATTCCACCTCATTTTCCCATCTTCCAACTCAAGTTGACCTTGCTAAGGGCAGCAGTCACTACCTCATTTACAAATCCAGGGAACACTTCCATTACCTGTTCTATTTAACCTCTTTTTGGCATTAACATCATCTGCTATTTTTTTTAATTTTTATTTTTGTGGAGATGGGGTCTTGCTACATTGCCTAGGTTGGTCTCAAACTCCTGGCCTCAAGCGATCCTCCTGCTTCAGCCTCCCATAGCACTAGGATTATAGGCATGAGCCACTGTTCCTGGCTCATCATCTGCTCTTGATGAGCTCTCTTCCTTTGGGCTGTAATGACAACAATCTCCTTGGGTTGTCTTTCATTTGGCTGACTCTTTTATAGAGTTATGGGCATGCCCTTTAGAATCAAACTATTTCCCCTACTTACCAACTATGTGACCTCTCCAACCCTAGTTCTCTTCTCATGTAAAAGAAAGATGATGGTAATATATACATCATAGGGTGGTTTTGAAAATTAAATGACACAATACATTAAGTGCTTCCTAACACAGTGTCTAACAAGTAGTAAGGTGGTGCAGTAAATGGTGTGTAATGTGGTATTGATCCATGTAGTTGTGTAGTTGTTACTGTTATTATTGACTTTTTTATTTCAGAATATTATGGGGGTATACACATTTGGTTACACAATTGCTTTTGTACAGTTTGAGTCAAAGTTATAAGTGTGTCCTTCACCCAGATAGTGTGCATTTTACCCATTAGGTGTGAATTTACCCATCCCCTCCTCCCCCCTCCCACCTACTTGATTTCCATTGAGTTTTACTTCCGTATGTGCACAGAAGTGTTGATCGACTAGTTCCAATTTAGTATTGAGTACACATGGTGTTTGTTTTTCCATTCTTGCAATACTTCACTAAGAAGAATGGTCTCCAGTTCCATCCAGGTTGTTACAAAAGATACTATATCACCATTGTTTTTTATGGCTGAGTAGTACACCGTGGTATACATATACCACATTTTATCAATCCACTCATGTATTGATTCCACATCTTTGCGATTGTGAATTGTGCTGCTACAAACATTCAAGTGCAAGTGCCTTTTTTATAAAATGTCTTTTTTTTTCCTTTGGGTAAATACCTAGGAGTGGGATTGCCAGATAAAATGGTAGGTCTACTTTTAGTTCTTTAAGGTATCTCCACACTCCTTTCCATAGAGGCTGTACTAGTTTGCAGTCCCATAAACAGTGTATAAGTATTACTTTCTCTCTGCATCCATGCCAACATTTGTTGTTTGGGGACTTTTTAATAAGAGCCATTCTCACTGGAGTTAGGTGATATCTCATTGTGGTTTTGATTTGCATTTCCCTGATGATTAGAGATGTTGAGCATTTTTTCATGTGTTTGTTAGCCATTAGTCTATCTTCATTTGAAAAGTTCCTTTTCATGTCTTCTGCCCATTTTTTAATGGGGTTGTTTGATTTTTTTCTTGCTGATTTGCTTGAGTTCTTTGTAGATTCTGGTTATCAGCCTTTTATTGGATGTATAGCATGCAAATATTTTCTCCCATTCCATAGGTTGTCTTTTTGCTCTATTGATTATGTCCTTGGCTTTGCAGAAGCTTTTTAGTTTGTTCAGGTCCCATTTATTTATTTTTATTGTTGCTGCGATTGCTTTTGGGGTCTTCTTCATAAATTCTTGGCCTAGGCCAATATCTATATGAGTTTTTCCACATTTTCTTCTAGAATTCTTACAGTTTCATGCCTTAGGTTTAAGTCTGTTATGCATTGTGAATTAATTTTTGTGCATGGTGAGATCTGTGGATCCTGTTTCAATCTTCTACATATGGCTATGCAATTTTCCCAGAACCATTTATTGAAAAGGGATTCTTTTTCCCAGTGTAGGTTTTTGTCTGCTTTATCAAAGATCATGTGGCAATATGAGGATGGTTTTATACCTGGGTTCTCTATTCTGATCCATAGATATATGTCATATTTTTTTGTCAGTATCATGCTGTTTTGGTTACTATGGCCTTGTAGTATACCTTGAAGTTTGGTAAAGTGATGCCTCCTGATTTCTTCTTATATTAAGTAAGGTTTCATTGGCATATATGCCAACAACAGTCAAGCTGAGAATCAAATCAAAGATGCAACACCTTTCACAATAGCAACAAAGAAAATAAAATACCTAGGGATATATTTGACTAAGGAGGTGAAAGACCTCTATAGAGAGAACTATGAAACACTGAGAAAAGAAATTGCAGAGGATGTAAACAGATGGAAAAATATATCATGCTCATGCTCATAGATCAGCAGAATCAACATTGTTAAAATGTCTATACTACCCAAAGTGATTCACAGATTCAATGTAATCCCCATTAAGATACTAACGTCATTTTTCACAAATCTGGAAAAAATAGTTCTATGCTTCATATGGAACCAGAAAAGACCCCAAATAGCCAATGTTATTATTGCTATAAGTGCTATTACTATCTTAATTATTCCTCATCTCAGTTTTTTTCCCAAATGAATCCTTTGTTCAATTTGTTAAAAAACAGATTGCTGGGTCTCACCACAAACCTAACAAATTGTAATCTTCTTAGTAGATCCCAGTGATACATATTTTAAGAAGTTCCTTGGGTGATTTTTCTGCACATTGAAATTGGAGATCCACTGAATTATCCCCTTCAAATCGCAGGGACCTTGGTACTAGATGGACCTGAGATCAGGTTTAGATATAAACCCTTTAGTAAATTGCTTCTTTCTTAGCTTTACTTTTCATTGCTATAAAAATAGCTTAGCACCATCAACTACATAAGCTTGTTAAGATGATAAAATTAGATAGTATTTATAAAGTATATAGCCCAATGCATTTTATGTAGGTCACTCAGCAACTATTAATATTTACTATACTTTCCATTTTCATCTTTAGTCATAAGGCAAAAACTGTATTAATGCAATATAGATAGTGAATCTCATTGCACCCACTTTATCTAACCCCAAAATGTATCCATATAAGTTTTCTCCAAAGATATAGCTTTAGTTGCCTTAGTTACTGAATGGTCTAGTAAGTATGATAGTATATTAGAAGCCAACAGACCAGGAAAAAACTGTAAACATGACAATAATTTAGAACCAATGGATCAAGAAAAATGGAATGAAGTTAGAGTGTCACATATTATGAATTTAAAGCGAATATTTTGGCAGGTAGATTCCATGTAACAATGAATATTGTTCATGCATTGACAATCTAGAGTGTGATCGGCATTGTTTCCTAATATGAGAAATCAAAGGAAGTTCCTAATGTGACCTCGGCCCTCAGGGAGATAATATTTAATTAGGTTATAAAGACTAAAACACATGAAAATATAGGATATGAATTTAAACCATATTTTTCTATTGAATTGAAATATAACCAACACTTAACCATGTGCAAGATTATACTATTAGCTATAGTTGATTCAGAGGAATGCAAAGTTGCTTAAATATCTTAGAAACAAGCAGTCAGGAATGATAACTGTGTAGAGAATAGATAATGCAGGAAAGAGGAGGAAAGAAATTGCAGAGACTGGGTTAATATGGAACTAGCCTCCCTCAAGTTTTGGTATCAGAATTTCTGTAGTAAAGCACTTTTAAATTCTCTCCTAGTTTCATTTTTCTGGGGTGTGTGTATGATTAAGTTGTATGATTAAATGCTAAATTAAATACATAAATTTCTCTTTTCAGTGGTGAAAGAGAAGAAACATTGCTGAAGTTATCATGGACTGCTCCACGGGGAATTTGGGAACTGAGATGAGACCTGAAGTATGGCTTGGAGAGCTGAAACGAAGACAGGATCACTATCAAGCAAAGAAAATATCAGAGAAGGAACACAGTAAGAATGACTACGGCATGCTCATGGAATAATGAAAAGCCAGTAGGGCTTCAGCAGCTCTCCAAAGTCACGTTAGGCAGAGAGGATGTAGCTAGGCATGGTGAGACTGAGAAGTCTGGCAAGGAATGTAGATTTTGTTCTACAGAAATAGGATAGTTTTGAGAAAATGGTGACAAAACAATGAATAATAAGTAGTATTTTATTGGTCATATCACTGGCAATTAACATAGTTAAAGCAAAATGCTAGGCATTGTAAGAAATAAAATTAAATAAGATAGAGAACACTGCTCTCAATGCCATTTAAAAATTAGGATATGAGTTAGTGACAAAAATAATTATAATCACAGTGGAATATAAATGCTAGGAAATAGATACATGATAATACTATGAGAAGTAGATAGTCTATGAATTGTGGTAACTCATGATATTTGGATGGGATCTTGAAAGACAGGTGTTATAGGTAAAGATAGGAAGAGAGGACTTCTGGAAGGAAAACACTATAAGCAAAGGCAGTTGATTTCAGCAAATATTGAATGCTTACTGTGTGCCAGGTCCTGCTTTGATACTGGGGTATAAAGATTTACCACAATCTCTGCTCTTAAGAGCTTAATCCAGGCAAGCAGAGAGCACATTCTCAGGGATATTTGAGTAGTTCTATTCAGCCAGAGCATGTATATATGAGGAAGTAATAAAATGAACCTGGAAAGATAAATTGAACCAATATTAACAAGGGCTTAAATGCAAGGCTAATTTATACTCAGTTCTACTGAGTCTGGGGTTCATTGAAGTCTGTTGTTATAGTTTTTAGCGGGAGAGGGAAATGAAGAGAATTGTGTTTGGGACACTCTTCACTGGGGGAGAAATGTATAGAATAAATTTTAAAGGAAAAGATGTTTAAACTAGGTGGCTATTATTACACTAATAAAGTATGGAGTGATAATAGCCTGGGATAGCTGGTGACACCAGAGTGACTGTAAAGCTCACATATAATAAGAACATGGTAATGGTCTAGTCACTTGCTAGGGTTTATGTGGATCATCTCACTTACTTCTTACAATATCCCTATGAGAAGAGTGCTGTTATTATTCCCCATTGACAAATGAGTAAACTGATCACAAAGAAGTTAAAAAACCTTGCCCATGTTCCGCTACTAGTAAATGTTGAAGCTAGATTCAAACATAGGAAGTCTGCAGAAACTGCTTTTTCACCACTGGCTATTAGAGTCAAAAACAGCTATAAATTTTGACCTTGAATGTCTAAGTAAAAAATAGCTTGATTAACAAATACAAGGAGGTTTAAATATGTTCTTCACTTTAAAACTTTACCAGCTGAAAAAACAGTGATATTATCCCTTTTCTAAATCACACATGCACCAAAATGTTTAAGTGATTTTCAAATTCAATAATAGAATTCTAACAGCAGAATGTATCTCAGAGACTATCTACTCCAGCCTCACAACTTTACAGAGGAGGGAATTGAGACCAAGATTAAGGAAATTGTAGGGATCAAACTCAGATTAAAATCCATACTTCCTGTTTTCTATAGTACAGCACTCTGATTCTGTCATATAGCAAAGGATATAATACTTCTATTATGTTTTTCATAGCAAACATCTTAGATCACAATACTGAGTCATAAAGGAAAAATAGATTTGTACTGATAAATTCCAGGGATATATGTGATTGGTTGCATATCTACTCACTCAAAAATCGTGACAGTAAGTATATTAGCAATTAAGCCTCTTCATTTAGCAGTTTTGACACATGAATTTGTCTGCCACAGTGTATTTTCAGATAATGATGTTGAATAGTTCCACCTACACATTATAACAAATCTTTGGTGAGTAAATAAATCTGTGTACTAACTTTTTACCTTGCAGTAATGAATAAATAATAGTGGGTTTTTTGTGGGGGGAGTAGGGTCACCAGAGGGTATCCATGCATTGTTGTCTTCAATGTACATCTTTCCAAGAGAACTTCAAACCCTTTTCTTTGATCATTGCCAGGTACTTTCCTTTGCAGCACCAGAGTCTAACACTGATGATAAAAGCATAGCCAGACCAATTTGCTCTTATATATAAGTCATTGCCAGACTCGGAAACAAAGAACAAAAGCAAGCATATCCTTTTCATGTCTTTTCAAATTGAATGGCACTCAATGAGATATCTTCAGTAACATTAAGTATGTAAGATAATGTCCTATGTTGCTATAGGACCAAAATAACTTAGAGAACTCTGTGGCTTCAAAGCTAACGTAAAATGCCAAGAGGGCCACCATACAAGCAGAGAGGACCCATTGGGAGGCACAGAGAACAATGGTAGGTTTTCCTGTCAGGAACAAGAAAAGTCCAAATAACAACTGAGAATACTTTGTCAGTTATTTCCTCATAACTCTTTCTGGCCACAGGTTAAAACAAAAATAGAAAGAGTTCAGAAGTAAGAATAAAATATTAACCAGTGAAGTTGTAAAGAAAAGCTTGATTCACTTCAAATTCATCATCCCAAGGGATGAGCAACTGATTCAAAATGAATGCATCAATAACACAGAATTTATATCACTGGAGAGAGGAAGAAAGAAAAAGATAAAAGAAGCATACATGGAAGTGGGGTAGAATAAAGAAAAAAAGGAAAGCAAATAAAAAATTTAAAAAGCAAAAGAAGAGGGAAAGAAAACGAAAGAGATTAAGCTGACAGGAAGGAACATATGAAATGCAGCTGTGATGCTCATTTGCTCTTCTTTTAAAATGTAAATTACTTCTGATTTTGAAGTGAAGGTCTGGATGTTTTCCTGTGGATATATAGCCACATACACTCTAAATAGTCCCTTCCCCAAAAGAGATAAAATTGGGAAAGGTAATGTAGTTTTACTGTAAGGAATTTTTTTTAAAATAGTTCTAAAAACCTAAAGGCATTTCAGTGCAAGTTGTCTGCAATAGACAACAGCCTCAAAACCCTCCAAATTTCCTAGCCTGATGTAGGCACAAAGCCGGAGACTTGGTTGCCTAGCAACCGCGCTCTTCGCAGGCAGCTGGAGTAAAATGAACCGTCTGGTGCCAAATGGCCTTTCACCCACTTCGTTAAAGGGAAAGCAGAGAGAAAGAGTTACCTCGCAAGGACCAAAGCTCCCCGTGAGAAACAGAAGATTGAGAAACCCTCCTCTAGCTTCACTTTGGGGAAGCTCTTGAATGGACGGAGGGAAGAGTTCTAATGCCTCAGTAATTAGGGACGCATTTTTCTCCCCTCCCCCTCCTCTGGGTACCCACCATGCATTTAACAGGCTGCAAGCTTGGTATTCTGACGTTGCATAGAGGGGAAAAGAAATCAGTTTAAACCTTTTGCTCTGAATTGATAAATTCTGAAAACCAGGAAAAATGCTTACATCTCCCCATTTTTTTCATTGATCTACTTTCTGATAATACAAGAACTAATAAAGTGTACTCATGATGAAAAGAGAACTAGAAAGGATGACTATAAAAATATTGTTTTTTACATAAGCACCTGGTGATTGAATTTATTTTGGAAAATTTACCTGGCTGGCTATTTTAGTGAAAACATGAAAAGTGCCTAGGGGTGATTTAGTATAAAGAATAGTGAGTGTTTTCTGGAAGAATTCCTACAGCCCATTCCTAAAATAGAAAGTATTCCAATATACATCTTTGTGTCTGTGGAAGTTTTAGTCTTTGCTAGAAAATACAGTTTTTTAATGGAAGTTAATGAGTAATTCGCAATTAGTCTGGCTCTCTCAAGGTCAAACAGTAAAATATGAGTGGGAATTGCACAGATAGAGGCACAGAAGTCAGAAACAAAGCACTGAAGTCAGCATTTAGAGTGATGGATTCTGGTCCTTGCACTGACACTCAAGACAGCGTTGGAATTCTGAGTTCTAGCTTGAGTGGCATAGATTTTCATCTGGATTTTTCTTTCAGATAAAATTCTGAATATAAAATATAAAAAGTACATATAATGTTTAAATTTTTCGGGTTATACTAATTATATAAATTTATATCAGTGTGATTCACAACCAGTAAGTATAATTATTTTTATACCTTTTACAGCATTTTGTTCACCTTGCTCCTTCATTCTGTTGTATTCTACTAAAATATGTTCAAAATATGAATAATGGATATATATACACACACACATATTTTATTCATCTCCCCACTCCACCCCCAAAGTTGAGGAAGAAATGTGTTTTTCATTCCCCACATGACTTCCTCAGGACAGCCTTCTGTGATTGTTAGTAAGTTTAGAATTATCCAGAAGACTTTGCTTAGTGAAGGTGAAGAATTGTCAAACAACTAAAAAAAGAAACAGAGAATAGCTTATAAATTCTCCTCATACCTCTACCAGAGGTCAAATAAATTACTTAAGACTTCGGTGGAAGGCAAAAAGTAGAGTATAATTTTGCTCTGAATTGAAGATATGTCTGACCCGAAGTTTATGGCCTTCACCTTCTCAGGAATGGCTATAGGGAAATTCACCAATATAATTCCTCATCTAAAAGTCTTAAAAGTGAAAATTCCCAGAAAATGTATATTGTAACAAAATGTGGTATATTTGGTCATTATAGTGATTCTTAGGTAATTAAATGTTTAAGCAGAAGATTATTTTCTCCTCCAGAACACAGTATTTTTATAATTATATATAATTAAATAGTCTCTTTTTTTGATAAGTCTTCCTTTACAAAGTTAAAATGGAAGATGACTTATTTTATTTCAAAAACATGGCACCATAACTCCTTTGGGAAAAAGCAATTTAGGGGAGAAGGTGAGCCCCTGAGGCTATAGGTTAGCTCACAGGTTCTTAACCTTGTCTACACATTAGAAACATCTAGGGGGCTTTTTTTTTTTTTAGACAGCGTCTCACTCTGTTGCCTGGGCTAGAGTGCCATGGCATCAGCCTAGCTCACAGCAACCTCAAACTCCTGGCCTCAGACGATCCTCCTGCCTCAGCCTCCCAAGTAGCTGGGACAACAGGTGCACACCACGATGTCCAGCTAATTTTTCTATTTTTAGTATAGCCAGGGTCTCGCTCTTGCTCAGGCTGGTCTCGAACTCCTGACCTCAAGCAATCCTCCCACCTAGGCCTCCCAGAGTGCTAGGATTACAGGCATGAGCCACCACCCCCAGCCTAGGGGGCTTTTTTATAACATTGATTTCCAGACCCTCCCTCCCTCCATCAAGGCGGTGATCTTAATTCCACATTTGAATCAATTCTGTGTGAAGAAGCATCAATACATGCCCCTGAACTTCTAATTTGGGTCTAAAAGTTTAAAAACTGTCTCATTTTCTGGGAGATAGACTTTAGGAAACCAGTTCCAGTGCAGCAGAAAAAATGACCACGGTGTTTAATATTATGTATGCTCAATTGTTTTTCCCAACACTTGTGTCTCTCTGTTCATGGACTCATATAGCTTTCCATTCTAACATTGTATCTTAATATTTAATGTCCTAAAAAACATTAAAGAGGTGGTGACTAATTTTAATAAAATATGCTAAATTATGTGGAAGAATAAGTAAGTAAAGCAAATGTTAGCTCTTACTATTACCACTCAGCCAAGTTACATTTTGGTAAGTGGAGGAGAAAGGTAATATCTTGTCAGCTATACTGCAACTGTATACTCCAAGAATACACACAGTTTATAGGAAAAAAATGTAAGCTGAGCTATTTTTGCCATAAAACCATATATACACATATTTCCTTAATGTGTAGTATTATTTTCTAATAGAATTTTTTAGGATGTGTGTAATATTATACCATCCGATGATAGAAATAGAATGACCTATGTTTTTAAATTTTCCTCCCTATAATGTTACTAATGAAAATTGATAATTTGTATACAAGGATTAGGGTATACCTTTTGTCATTTACTACCACACATTTACAATAATCTGCACGTTTCTTCATGCTATAACTAAGAATAGAATAAATTCTGGACAATTCTAGGTTAGATATACTCACCTGGCTTACTGCTGCAGGTTCATTAAGAATCTGATGTTATTCCTACCTAGTTATGAAACAGAAAGATACAATAGCTTTTCATTTAGTGACAGTTCTATTTATTATCCTCAACTTGTAAAAAACAGAGGTCAATTTGTAACTGATATTTTAACTGTTAGGGTTACTGTTATAAGGGAGAGAAATCAAGTTCCTGTTTTCAAGGAAGAGAAATCAATTCTGGCTAATTTAAGCAGAAATGAGTTTTACTGGAAGGATGTAGGACTAGTCAAAACTGTTCAGGAAAACTGGAAA
This sequence comes from Varecia variegata, assembly GCA_028533085.1. NCBI lineage: Eukaryota > Metazoa > Chordata > Mammalia > Primates > Lemuridae > Varecia > Varecia variegata. The sequence goes on along the minus strand of JAQIFY010002798.1, from coordinate 837 downwards.
TAAGGATTCCCAAACAGGCAGGAACAAGCAAAATAGGCAGAAGAGTATCGGGCAAGGTCAATTTGCAGAACCAGTCTGGCTGCTCAGAGCAGCCATTAGCTCCACTGATCACACCACTGTGAGACACCACTGCCACTGGGTCCTACTGTAGTGGGAGGAACCACTGGATGCCACTGCAGTTACTATTGTACACTGCAACCAGGACTAAGTTTGAAACTTCCCCTTAATCTTTATATTTATAACCCAAGTGAACATCCCTGGAAGAAGCATTCAATTTGGTGAGCCAATATCACCTGCCCATACACCTTGGATGCCAGAGATTCGGGGAAGAAAAGTTTGTCTTCCTTTTGGTTCTTTATTGGGAGCTTGGGCTCTGAATTCCATCAAGATTTTAGTAGTGTGGTATATCTTAAAATACAAAAGGGATTTGGAAGATGGACAGCCAAAAAAGGGGGTATATTTCTACCACATCACCCAAGGACTACACATGTGAACAGAATAGTAACTCTATTCATCAGTGGAGGTTGGGGGAAAGGGTTATACATACTATTGATAATGAATTTGTAGAATCAACTTCAAATATGAAACACAGACAAAATAATCATTAGTTAATTTGTAATGATAGACTTTGGGATCAAGTATAATTTTTGTGATTGAATTTTGATAACTATGACCAAGATAGGTCATTAAAGCATATTCTAGGAGCCTTATACATAAGCAATGAATACAGTTGCCAACATGGTGTGATTTTATGGATAAAAGATTGGAGTAAGGTTTGTCATTTATACACACATACATATGCAAGGGGACTTTGAAAAGTTCACGGAAAAAATAGAA
>JAQIFY010002797.1:0-13057 GCA_028533085.1 Varecia variegata | reverse complement strand
AAAAAAAAAAAAAAAAATAGAAGAAATGGATAAATTCCTAGCAACACACAACCTACCAAGACTGAAGCATGAAGAAATAGAAAATTTGAACAGAACTATAACTAATAATGAAATTGAATCAGTAATCAAAAACTCCCAGCAAAGAAAAGCCCAGGACCAGATGGCCTCACTGGTGAATTCTACTAAGCATCTTCAGAATTGATACCAATCCTTTTCAAACTCATCCAAAAAATTGAATAGGAGGAAACACTTCAAAACTCATTTTATGAGGCCAGCATTACCCTGATGCCAAAGCCAAACAAAGATACCAAAAAAACATAAAACTACAGACCAATATCCCTAATGAATATAGATGCAAAAATCCTCAATAAAATACTAGCAAAACAAATTCAACAACACTTTAAAAAGATATTACACCATAGCAATCCGGTCTAGTCTCCTCCTCCTCATCCGGTCTGGTCTCCTCTTCCCCATCCGGTCTGATCTCCTCTTCCTTGTCCGGCCTCATCTCCTCTTTTGGTCTGGTCTCCTCTTCCTCATTTTGTCTGGTCTCCTCTTCCTCGTCTTGTCTGGTCTCCTCTTCCTCATTTTGTCTTGTCTCCTCTTCCTCATCTGGTCTGGTCTCCTCTTCATCTCCTCTTCCTCATCCAGTCTGGTCTCCTCTTCCTCATCTGGTCTCAGCTGGTCTCCTCTCCTCTTCTTCATCTGGTATGGTCTCCTCTTCCTCATCCAGTCTCATCTCCTCTTCCTCATCCAGTCTCATCTCCTCTTCCTCATCCATTCTTGTCTCCTCTTCCTCATCTGATCTGGTCTCCTCTTCCTCATCCAGTCTCGTCTCCTCTTCTGGTCTGGTCTCCTCTTTCTTGTCTTGTCTGGTCTCCTCTTCCTCTTCTGGTCTCATCTGGTCTCATCTCCTCTTGCTCATCTGGTCTGGTCTCCTCCTCCTCCTCATTTTGTCTGGTCTCCTCTTCCTCATCTGATCTCAGCTGGTATCGTCTCCTCTTCCTCATCCAATCTTGTCTCTTCTTCCTTGTCCAGTCTGGTCTTCTCTTCCTCATCTTGTCTGGTCTCCTCTTTCTCTTCTGGTCTGATCTCCTCTTCCTCTTCCGGTCTCGTCTCCTCTTCCTCATCTGGTCTGGTCTCCTCTTCTTCGTCAGGTCTTGTCTCCTTTTCCTCGTCAGTCAGGTCTCTTCTTCCTCATCTGGTCTGGTCTTCTCTTCCTCATCTGGTCTGGCCTCCTCTTCCTCATTAGGTCTCGTCTCCTCCTCCAGTCTAGTCTCCTCTTCCTCATCCGGGCTGGTCTTCTCTTCCTTGTCTGGTCTCATATGGTCTCATCTTCTAATTTATTTTATAGATTTCTAGAAATTTCACAAAATTTGCTACTGTATACTATTAATATTATTAAAAACATTTGATTTAAAGCAAATTTTAAAGAAAAAATAGCTGTAAATTAAAATGATTTTTAATTATATGTGCAAACTTCTGATATTTTTCTTGTTTTGTCACTTTTTATGTTTTTGTTAATTTAAATTATCAATTTATTTCCCACTTTAATATAATGATGTCTAACTATTAGTGCCCCACAGAAATTTTTTTCCTTTTCCTTTTAATGAAATTTGATATTCTCTCTTTATAAGTCTGCTTTTTTAGATTCATCACCAAAGCAAGTTATAGTGCATAAAAATCATTACATAGTAACATTAGCTAAGATGCCTAATGTTATAGCGAATAATAAAATACATGTTTGTGGCCATAGAACACAAATTTCTAATCTATAAAGTAAAAGTCAAATGTATATATTAGATTTTCTTTTCTTCACAGGAATATCAACTCTACTCAGGATTATACTGAAGGTAAATTGTATGTGTTAATGCCACATATTGTCTTACTGTTTTCAGGAAACATCAGAGGATATATATTTTGCTAGAAATTCATCTTGGTTGTTTCAGTTACTAATCCCTTGATTATAAGACATGGAGCACATTTTGAATAAATAATCATAATTCAAAACTTGAAAGAAAGTAAATAAAAACTCCCTTTCATGGAAAAGACTTTTAATTCATATTTTTGAGTAAACATTATGTGCAATAGAAGGTTATCCCTAAGGGCAGAGATCTTTGTCCGTTCAGTGCAGATTCCCCAGAGCCTAGCTCACCATCTGGTGGACTGTCGATGCCGAGTCAGCATCTGTTGAATGAATGAATTTGGATAATGATCATAATGCTTATTTATTTCTTACAGGAAAAGCATGCAGTCAAATAAACTAACTTCCCTCAATCTGATCAAATAATCAACCAATATTTAAGAACCTACTGTAATAATAGTCATTATTTAGAGAACACCAACTATGTACTAGGCACTTCAGTAAATTAACACATACAACTCTTACAGCTACCCTATTTGAAGGACAGGTGATATCTTGCCCATCTTATCAGAAAAACAACCCATTGACAATTACCTTTCTTAAGGTCACCAGGCAGTTGTACAGACAGAATAACTTACGACCATTCCCCTTGACCCAAACTGGGTTTTTTCACCCGTTTATAGCCAAGGCCCTCATTTGATAAACAAATATCTTATGCTCTACTTGATTATACATTAAATCCCATGATTGAAATCAAGTCAAAGCAAGGAGGAACAAACTTCCATGTTTTAGCCCTAATAAACCAACTAGCCACATACCCCCGATTTTCTGATCCCTCCCCACAATTATTCCCCCAATCCTATCTAACTGCATTAAGAAACATAGCCCTAAACAGTACTTTTCATTAAGGTTTTGTGTGGTCAGTTTATAATGATATATATATAATTGCCTATACTTAGGTTTATTACATAAAATTTATTTTTAAGAAATCTATACCTTTAAGACTTCTCAGATAATTTCAACGAGTTTCTTACCAGTTCTTATCAATTTTTAAATACAATATGATTCCAGTGAAATAGTTGAATGGGGATTCTATTTATTGTACTTTAAATTTATTCCTGAACTTAAAAATGTTCTAAAAATCAACAGACTCTCAAGTGTTGATTTGCTAAATAACTGCATTTAGTAAACTATCAAAGGGTAAATTTTTATTTCTAGATCCTGGCAATGGTAACTGCTACAGAACTGCCTGCTTATGCCAAAGCAGGAGTGAAAGCTAAAGCACTTTTTACTGCCCTAAGGAAAGTTATTACATTTAATGGTTGGTGGAAGGCATCAAAAAAGGGTATGGTTGGTAGTAAATAGTACTTATGAAGTTTTAAAGGTGGAAATGATTTTCTTGCTAAATTTGAAACATACCTTTAAAACTAAGAAATCTCAGAGTTTCAAATAATACCATTTCCATGATCCTGGGCAACAGTATACTCAGTTATTATTAGAACTAACATTTATTGAACAATTAACATGGGCCAGGCGTGGTGCTAAGTGCTTTGCAATTATTCCATTTGAAACCCATAGCAACCCTATGAAGAAGAAACTGTTATTCTCCTCATTTTGTAGTTGAAGAAGCCAAGACTTAGAGAGGTTAAGTAATTTATTCCAAGTCATATTGATAGAAAAGTGTCCAAGGCTGATTCAAACCCAGACTGGTCTGACTCCAGAGCTTAAACCCTAATAGCCTATGTTTTCCTGGATCTAGCATTCTTCACATGGAAAACTGAAGAGTTTGAAAGAGAGTATCTGTAATGTTAATTCCTGCTCTAATCGTCTATGAATCTCAAGATCTCCCTCCACAGCATTGGATTACCTAAGTAATCCAGTGATTTTACATGTCCAGTTAATCTTATCATTTCCTACTGGGGTGGGGGTAGGCGGACGGGGTGGGGGGGGGAAGAGAAATATGCCTTCAAAACCTGTAATAACTTTTAAATGAAGGCACTGACATTTAAAGATCAAAGTTCAATTTGCTTAGAACCACAGAATGATGACTAGTTTACAGTGGCTTCAACTCATTTGTTCTGAGTCTTAGCCCTTTATTTTATGATTTAAACATGGTATCTTGGGAAGTTATAATAAAGCATACCAAATATAAACCATTGAAACATAAGCTATTCCTATATTCAGGAAACATCATTTTTTAGGCCTTCTCAGAGCATAAGCAGTGAAATAAATTTTCTTTCCAACAATATATGCCATCGAGAATATAAAACAACTTTCCAGAAATTTCCTGGAGTAGCTCAGACCCTGTCTCATCATTACCTTTTAATTTTGGTGTTAAAGGATTTGGCTTCACTCAGTCTTGCAAATGAAATTCCTTCTTTCAGGGTGTCATGAGCTGAACTGTGTTCCCCCAAAATTCATATGTTGAAGTCCCTCAGAAGACTGTATTTGGAGATAGGGCCTTTAAAGAGGTGAATAAGTTAAAATGATGCTGTTAATATGGACCCTAATTCAATCTGACCACTGTCCTTATAAAAAGAGGAATTTGGACTCAGAGAGACAACAAGGTCTATACACACAAAGGAAAGACCACATGAGGACACAGTGAAAAGATGGCCATCTACCAGCCAATGAAAGAGGCCTCAGGAGAGACAACTATACCAACACTTTGATCTTGGTCTTCCAGCCTCCAAAACTGTGAGAAAATAAATTCCTGTTATTTAAGCACCCCAGGCCCCAGTCTGTGATCCTTTGTTACGGCAGCCTTAGTAAACTAGTACACAGGGTTTTCACAGGTAGCCCTGCAATCATGCTGCTTCCCCAGGAAGATAAAAACATACGGTACCAATGACTCTGCCTATATCATCCTTTCCTTGTTCCAATTCGTGGACTTACCAACTCCAACTCATCTCCCATCAACCTTCCTAATTTCTTCCATTAAGTTAAGCCCATGAGTGATGCATAAATTTATAAAGACATCAATTAAAATTCAATGTATACCTAAAACAAAAGTAATTTTAGGCCTTGTTCAGATATAATAATAAATTCAAGGCTGCAAACCATACTACAATTTACAAGATCTTTGTATTTAAAATGTTAATATAATACAATTATTTGATTACATTAAGATCTGTGTGCTGATGATTTGATAGAAGACAAAGCTATCTGTAAATAATCCACAAAACTATAGCATTGAGTATACAAATAGAAATACAAATAAATTACTAGCATAAAAGAGTAAATAAATTTTCATAAACAATTAATTAGGTCTGTATCATTGTAGATTATTCTGTGTTCAAAATACAGCCAGATCAATATGATCTGTTTATAGATACTTTTATTCAGTTTATTTACATGAATCCAGACCCCCAATATTACCTTCACCTCACCTAAATCACTTTAATATGATCGGGAAGAAGTCCTAACCCAGAGGAAAAATCAGACCTATTCAGGAAAAGGGAATAGATGAGTTATTTTTACTCATTTGCAGAGGTAGCTTTAAATGCTCTCTCATTAATATTTCATGCTAACTATAATACTTTCTTATCTTCACATTAGAGCAGGTGGCCCACAGTTGAGGACAACCATGCAATTTATCAACCAATCTGGGATACTTGAAAAGTATTCTGGGAGCATGAAAAGAGGAGCTATTAATAATTATTCTAGAATAACAGCTGAAAATTAGATCTATCCTGGGAAATACAGGATATATTATTTATCTATACCTAAAGGGTATATAGTGCCATAAAAACCACTTATATAAGCAAGGGCTAAAAATTCAGTTTTCTGCTCAGTAAAAACATAGAATAGAATACTTTTAAGGATTATATATTCACAAAATGAAACGTTGAACACATGGTGATTATTGGCACTCTGCCATCAACACCACCAACAAAATACATATGTATGCATGTGTATATTTAAATATGTACAGGTAAAAGAGTCATGGGAAAAATGCATTCATTTCCTTTTGTTGAGAGTGAATATTGGAAAAATATGTCTCCAAATTTATGATTATACTTTCTTTCTTAAAAATTTATTTTAGAGATTATATTTGCATTTGTACTGGAATAACACCTGATATATATTTTTATCTCACAAAGCTTGAGGAATAGTTGAGCAAGGAATGATAAAATTGAAAAATATTTCTCTAGATCAGTGGGCTGTTTATAAAGGATGCAATGGCACAAATCCAAGTTTTGTTTGTTTGTTTTGTTTTAAGTACACATGGAACTAAAGTCTCAGTTCTCATCTTTTGTGAGCCATTTCTGTACTGCACAGTATAGAATGCACAGAATTCTGAAATATGGCACAAAGTCCCCATAGGGGCTGCACTGATTTGGTAGCCTGAGGCCTGAACTACTTAGCATTCTTGACCCCCTCTGTATTGCCTACATAAAAGTTGCTTATAATTTTTCAATGCCACCTTGTCAATATGGTTAGCTCCTAGAGATCAGAGGCTCTCTCCTGTTCAGCATTGCCTCTTTAACATCCCACATACGTGCTCAGAATGGAACGGATGCTCCATAGATTTTTGCCAAATGAAATAAAAGGAAAAAAACCTGCTCTTCTTGACCTTGTTTAAGAGAAACATCTTCAGATTTTCTTTCAGCATTTTAAATTATAGAGAAACTAAAAGGGCACACACAAAAAGAAAGAAATAGGAAAATGGGTTCTATAAGAAAAGGCTAGTGAATTCTTTGGTTTTATTTGTTTTCTGTTTTTTTTTTTTTTAATCTTGCAAAAAGAAGACCATCAGGCTATATAAATGCCTTCAAGTTGATGAATGATAGTGCCCATGAACACTTTCCAGAAACTGAAAAGGAATTAGGTTTAATTTGCAACTAAGGAGCCAAAATGGGTTCAATATCCCCAAGAAAGACTATATTCACTGCGAGTATAATTAAGTACTTCATCCAGGTAAGGCTGTGGCTCTTTTTCCCTAAGAGAGATTTAAATGAGAGTGGCAATTTAATAAAGTTCAGCTTATATATGTCTAAGGCAAGAGGAGAACCAAATGATCCCATAAAGTCCCTTCCAGCTCTTGGATTTATAATTTATCCTTAAAGAGTAAATTTAAAATCACAAACTAAATGTTGAAAAGTTAGTTATAAGCAACTTTGAACTAGAAAGTACATTTATATTTTTATTGGACTTTACTGAAATCATGGCTCTAGTTAATACAAGTATCTCCAAAAACTTATTTATAAAAAGATTAGTAGAAAAAATTATGTATGGGGCACATTTAGCCCCAAGTTGCCTGTCCAAGTTGTAATAATTGTGTAAAATCAGTTTGTGACATAAAAAGCAAATGGTTGTAGACAGAATTGGTCAGTATTTTTAGACAAAAACTCCAAGAGAAATAATTAAGTTTCAAACAACATAACTAGGAATTTCTATAAACATACTAGCATGTCTTGTGCATACACACTTGAATTTGCAAAATAATTAATTATACACACTATTTATAAGTCTATCTTAGCACTGAAAAAGAGATTCTTCCATTCATGTCTCAGTAAAGAAATTTGTTGCTTCTTATCCTTTTGTTTTAGTCAACATTTTAATTGTTCAGTAGCACTTATGCCAGGGGAATACCTAGGAGAAAAATAAAAGCTGTAAAAGTCATACTCATTACATCTCATTTATGATTTCTGACACATTTTAAGAACTTCACACAGACTATATATGAACAAAATATATAAAATTTAAAAAAAGGTGTTTTGAAAATGTTAGGGCTTTAACCAAAGAGAAACTCTTGAAATAGTCTTTCCTTTAATTAATAATTTTTAAAGTATCTGAAAAATCAGAAGTGGTCTCTATTTTTGCTTTTCTTATGAGAAGCCAGCGTGTACTCACTTGCGAGGCATTCCCAAACACATACATATCTTAGACTTAAGTAAGGTAGGATACCATTAATCACTACATTTATTTACATATCCATCTCATCCTCTAGACTATATGCCTTATGGAAAGAACTGTATCTCTCTATTCAGTGTCTGGAACATAATAGGTATTCAGTAAAGGCTTAATGAGTAACTTAATAAGTGATTGAACAGATCCCCTTATAAATGAAGGAGAACAGAGTACAAGTATGTTCAGTGTATTCTCACTAACACTATTTCTTGAAAGACCAAATAATGAAAGGGATAAGAGGGTGTCTGGAATATGCCAAGAATGAGCCATTAAGTGGCCTTTCAGATAAGCACATAAATGTAAGTTTTCAAAGGACTTCTTAGCTCTTCCATCATGAAACAAGGTCACAGAAAGCAAGGAGTAAATGATACCATCAAAAGCTTAAAATATAGAGCCCTTGGGTAAGATATGAGATAGTAGGTGATAAGTTTGGATGGATAGAATGGTAGAGAGGGTTTACATAGTTCATACTTTAAAGAATTTATTATGTCAAACTAAGGAGTGAGCAAAGAGAAGCTTAAGGTGTGATAAATATTTTTTGAGCAAGAGAGTAGTATAAATCTTGTTTTTGTAGATGCCAATCTCTGCCCAGAATTTAGACTATGATGAGGAGAAAAAAAAAGGACAGAAAGGCCACAGAAAATTATACTATTGCAGGATTGAGAAAATGACTCAATGAACTAGAAATGAGGAGAAAATGTTGAAGCTCGGTTAATTAAACATTTTGGAGTTAAAATTGAAAGGACATGGTGTCTGGTTAGATATAGATTGAGAGAAAATTCAAAGTTGGGTCCAACACTTCTAATCTGGGAAACTAGGTAGATGGTGATCCATTAACTGAGACTGAAAATAAGAGAAGCTTAACAGGTATGATTTCAGAAGAGGATGGAAAAGGGCACTGGAAAATGCAGATCTGGAGCCAAAGAGAGGACTTGGGACTGGGATAAAAACTTAGAAGTCATTAGCACATATGTGTGGGTGTGTCTGTCTGATGAAAGTGGAAGCCATGGGAGTAGATGAGACTAACCTTAGTGATTATGTCAAATAAGAAGAAAAGAGGTGAAGAAAAGTCTGAGGAGCCCCAATATTCAAGGAATGTGGCAGCCAGTTCATCCTTTGGCTACTTTGTGCACAATGTATCAATTTGTTCACTCTGGTGCCATTGACATAATTAATTTTAAATGGCTATCAGATAGAGAATATTATTATATATTATAGATCTAGCAGAAGAACCAATAATAACCATATCTACTATTAAGACGTTGGATCTACAAAAAATGGCATTGCCATTTTAATGGTGATTGAATTGAATCGGTAAATTTGGGTAGTATAGACACTTTAACAATGTTGATTCTGCCAACCCATGAGCATGATGTGTTTTTCCATTTGTTTACAACCTCTGCAACTTCCCTCCTCAGTGTTTCTTAGTTCTCCCTGTAGCAATCTTTTACCTCCTTGGTTAAATGTATTCCCAGGTATTTTATTTTCATTGTTGCTATTGTGAAAGCTATTGAGTATCTGATTTGATTCTCGGCCTGTGTACATTGATTTTGTAACCTGAGACTTTGCTGAATTTATTTATCAATTCCAGGAATCTCTTGGCAGAATCTTTGGGGTTTCCTAAATATAAGATCATATCGTCAGCAAAGAGCAATAGTTTGACCTCATCTTTCCCCATTTGGGTACCCTTGATTTCCCTCTCTTGCCTGATTGCTCTGGCTAGGACTTACAGCACTATGTTGAACAGAAGTTGTGACAGTAGGCAACCTTGTCTGGTTCCTGTTCTAAGTGGGAATGCGTTCAATTTTTCCCTGTTCAGTATAATTTTGGCTGTGGGTTTATCATATGTAGCTTTTGTAATACTGAGGTAAGTTCCATCTATCCCTATTTTGTTAAGAGTTATTATTATTAAAGGGTGCTCAGTTTTGTCAAATGCTTTCTCTGAATCTATTTAGAGGATCATATGGGCTTTGTTTTTGCTTCTATTTATGTGTTGATCACATTTATAGATTTGTGTATGTTCAACCATCCTTGCCTCTCTGAAATGAAGCCCACTTGGTTGTGGTGGATTTTTTGTTTATATGCAGCTGAATTCAGTTTGCTAGAATGTTATTGAGAATTTTTCCATCTGTATTCATAAGGGATATTAATCTGTAGTTTTCTTTTTTGTTTTGTTCTTTCTTGGCTTTTATATCAGGGTGATATTGGCTTCATAGAATGAGTTGGGAAGGATTCCTTCCTTCTCTATGTTATGAAATAATTTCTGCAGGATAGGTAGCAGTTCTTCTTTGTAGGTCTGCTAAAATTCAGCTGTGAAACCATCTGGTCCAGGACATTTGTTATTGGGAGATTTTTTATTGCTGCTTATTTCACTACATAGAAGGAATTCTATTTCTTCTATGCTTTGTATGGAACCACAAAAGACCCTAAATAGCCAAAGCAACCTTAAGCAAAAAGAACAAATTGAGAGGTATTACTTTACCAGACTCCAAGCTATACTACAAGGCTATAGTAACCAAAACAGCATGGTACTGGCACTAGAACAGACACCTAGACCAATGGATCAGAACAGAGAACCTAGATATAAAACCATCCTCATATTGCCATCTGATCTTTGACAAAGCAGAAAAAAACCTACACTGGGGAAAAGAATCCCTATTCAATAAGTGGTGCTGGGAAAATTGGATAGTCACATGTAGAAGACTGAAACAGAATCCACACCTCTCATCACTCACAAAAATTAATTCACAATGCATAAAAGACTTAAACCTAAGGCATGAAACTATAAGAACTCTAGAACAGGTTGGAAAAACTCTTATGACATTGGCTTAGGCAAAGAATTTATGAAGAAGACACCAAAGGCAATCACAGCAACAACAAAAATAAATAAATGAGACCTGATTAAATTAATAAGTTTCTGTACAGCCAAGAAAACAATCAATAGAGCAAATAGAAAACCTACAGAATGGGAGAAAATATTTACATGCTATACATCTGATAAAGGCCTAATAACCAGAATCTGCAAAAAGCTCAAGCAAATCAGCAAGAAAATATCAAACAATCCCATTAAAAAGTCAAAAGATATGAAAAGAAGCTTTTCAAAAGAGGATAGACTAATGGCCAATAAACATGAAAAAATGCTCAACATCTCTAGTCATCAGGGAAATGCAAATCAAAACCACAATGAGATATTGCCTAGCTCCAGTGAGAACCGCTTTTATCAAAAAATTCCAAAACAACAAATGCTGGCATGGATGTGGAGAGAAAGGAACACTTATACACTGTTGGTGGGAATGCAAACTATTGCAACCTCTATGGAAAGTAGTATGGAGATGACTCAAAGAACTAAAAGTATACCTACCATTTGATCCAGCAATCCTTCTACTGGGTATTTACCCAAAGAAATAAGACATTCTATAAAAAGACACTTGCACTCAAATGTTTATAGCAGCACAATTCACAAATGCAAAGATGTGAAAACAACCTGAGTGTCCACCAATTCATGAGTGGATTAATAAAATTTGGTGTATGTATACCATGGAGTATTACTAAGCCATAAAAAATGGTGAACTAATACCTTTTGTAACAACCTGGATGGAACTGAAGACCATCCTTTTAAGTCAAGTATTGCAAGCATGGAAAAATAAAAACCACATGTACTCACTACTAAATTGGAATTAATAGATCAACACTGATGTGCACACATGGTAGTAAAATTCAACAGAAATCAAGGAAGTGGTGGGAGGGGGAGGAGGGGATTGGTAAATTCATACCTAACAGGGTACAACACACACTATCTAGGTGATGGAAACACTTATAACTTTGACTCAAACTGTACAAAAGCAATTCATGTAACCAAATGTTTGTACCACTGTAATATTCTGAAATAGAATAAAATAATAATAAAGCAATATATAGTATAAAAAGACATTAGACTTAAGATATTAAAATCCTTGCATGGTATGAACTGTGTTGAAAACAACACATGTTCAGACTACTTCTACCCCCATGAAGCTCTCCCTTTCTTCATCTAATTTATAGGTACAAATATTCTTCTGAGGCAGGTGAGGAGGCACAGAAATATTTGGAGGTAAGGGATAAATCAGAATGTTTTTTTTCCCCTCAAAGATCCTCTGCCACCAACTGAGATCTGGAGGCACATAATACAATGATGAAGAATTGGGAAAGTCACAGTAAGGACAACTAGAGTCATTCAATTACAGCCCTGCCCTGCTGCTACACTTTGGCTTTACAAGAAGTAGTTATTCAATCTATCCTTATAACAGGCAGGAAAGAAGTGAGATATTAAAAACAAGTTTCCTCTTTTTTATTTCCTGCATATATAGAACACTACAGACATATATGCAACAACAGAAAACCAGTTCAAGATTACTCTTCTCCCATGCTATTTCATATGTAGTTTTGATAGTACGTTTAAAAAACCATACACAACAGTTTTGCATGTTTTCATAAACCATGAAAAAATATTTATTCATTCATTTGTTCATTCATTTAATCAAAGTTTATTGAGTTTCAATGCTTATATGCAAAACATGTAGGAAATCAGTAGTGACCAGGTAGACAAAATCTCTATGTTCATAGTCAAGAATACAAAGAGTCTCGTAATTAATAAAGAAATAGATATTTAAGTACACTAGGTGCCATGAAGGAGAACAGTTTGTAATTAAACACATTACATGGGGATTTGACCTAGTCCAGGGAGTCAGGTAAGACTTCTTTGAGGAAATGTCTTTTGAGCTTAGCTCTAAGGAATGGTTAAGATTTAACAAAGTGAAGAATTGGGCCAGAATTTATTAGACAGAGGAAAGAGCATGTGTGAAGACACTGAGCTGGGAAGAACATAGTACCTTCCAGAAAGTATAAACTCCAAGTGTGGCTGAAGCTCAGTGAAATGCAGCACAGTGACCAAGGATAAGCTGGATGAGGGAGGAAGGTGTCAGATCCTGCAGGGTCCTGCAGGTCAAATCAAGGATTGGTCTTTCAGATGTACTGGTTATACTTCATGTTGTCTGCCCAGCTCTGTTCTCCTGCAGGCTGACCCCTACAGAGTGAATTACCGGAGCTCTTCGTTCTCCTGTTTCCAATTAAGTTTGGCCAGTAGGATGCACTGAGAGGAGATCTGAGACTGGAGGAGAGACGAAGCTCCAAGTACTCCCACGCCATCTCCAAGGTCCCTCATCCTTGGGCAAGCTCTCAATAAGCTCTGGTAATACAAACCTTCAATAGTAAACAACTTTCACTTTTTTTTTTTTTTTTTTT
>JAQIFY010002796.1:0-13059 GCA_028533085.1 Varecia variegata | reverse complement strand
AGATGGCCATATGAGGATGGTTTTATATTTGGATTTTCTGTTCTGTTCCACTGGTCTGTGTCCCTGCACTTGTGCCAATACCACGCAGTTTTAATAACTACAGCCTTGTAGTATAGTTTGAAGTCTGGCAAATTAATACCTCCCATTTTGTTTTTATTGCTTAAAATTGTTTTTGCTATACGGGGTCTTCTCTGGTTCCTTACAAAGCGTAAGATTGTTTTTTCTATATCTGTGAAAAATGATGTTGGTAATTTAATAGGAATTGCATTGAATTTGTATATCACTTTGGGCAGTATAGACATTTTGACAATGTTGATTCTTCCGATCCATGAACACGGTATGGATTTCCATCTATTTACATGCTCTGCGAAATCCAATATTCTGATTTAATTGGAAACGGGTGAGGCCTGAATGGCAGGAGCTGTAAAACCTCCCCAGGTGATTTTAATGTGCAAGCAAGTTTGAGAATCACTGCCCTAGAGACATGGCCTTTTATGGGGGCTTTTATAAATTTGCCTTAGCACCTTGCTACTCAAAATGTGGCCCATGGGCCAGGAGCATTGCCATCACCTGAGAGCCTGTTTGAAATTCAGAATCTGAGGTCCCACCTCATATGCACTCAATCAGAATCTGCATTTAAAAAAAATCAACAGGTGATTCAGGTGCACATTAAAATTTGAGAAGACCGTCTGTAACGTGATATTGAAATGACTGCAATCATCTTTTCACCTTATTTCAAAGTTTTAGAAAATTTTTCCCAAGATAACACCAACAGGAAACTGCCACCATAGTAAAACACTTAAATTTTTAAAAAGTGGCAAATATCTCTAAAGACACTTCAGATAGCACTTTAAAGATCAGAATGTTTATGGTGATGGGAGTCAGCTGTAAACTGTGAAGTCTGCTCTGGATCAGTCAATGAATGGTCCCACTTCCCAGGATCCTCAGCCCGCAGGGGCACCTGGTGGTCAGACTTACAATATTTAAGATAAATTGATAGGTGCTTAAGGCATCTTAAAATTAAAGATCATGTTTTATGTAGCAATCAGTTACCTTTACTAAGAGTGGCTGGGGACTCGGGGCAGGTGGGTTCCACATGTGTCAATCATTTTTAGCCACCAGACAATCATGACAAGCAGAGGATCCTAGCTATGGAGAAAAAAAAAAAATTAATAGAAAAACTTTACTTCAATGCCTAATTAGGACAGAGTACAAAATTTTTAGTGAAAATGTATGTTTTAAACAACTTACCCAGCATCTAATTATTAAAATTTTGATGGTCAATGTGTCAACCCAGACTTAGTGTTAAGTCCATTTTGTGAAAGGATGGCATGGGAGTTCACTGCCTTTTGACTACAAAGTAGAGGGCAAAGTAATCAGGCAACAAGACCTTCTATATAGCTACTGACACCTCAGAAAAGGTGAACAATTTTCTCAAATAGAAGTTTCCAGAAGTATTAATATTTAATGAAGTTCACTTTGACATGTAAATATGATAACCATACTTTTCAAAGTCACTGCCAATTTTCAAAATACCTTCATGTATTTATTGATTATGTATTTATTGAGCACTGGTCATTTTTCTAGTTTTATGGTAGTAAACAAAAAACATGGCCCCTGCCTTCATGGAAGTTATAGTCTAGTAGGGAGCAAGTATATTAAAAAAATGAGCTAAATAACAAATGTTATTTTTATAACAAAAGTGGCAGGTATGATAAAAGAACAGGGTGAATTGTATGACAATAATTTATTCAATGTGTACCTAAATGTTACTTATATATAAGTTTACAAGTGTTTATAAATAAGTTTTGAAATATAAAACAATTTCCATCATAAAATATATAAAATAGTCACTATGCATTTAATTAAGGCTGTCAAATGCACTTAATTGTGCTTAACTCCTCAAGTGTCAGAAAATACCCAAAACTCTGATAATCTCTTTCTTTATTATGGCAAGTATTGGTGGTATTCTCTAAGCAGCTGAATCTGCAATGTCATCCAAAAATCTAAAAATCATGGAGACTGTAGTTAGGACACACAAATGTTGATTCAAGTACCTTAAACCCTCTCTGGAATAAGAATGGGTACACACACACACACACAGGTAGAGAGATAAATATATAAATAGATGTAGATAGATATTTTTAATTTTGCAGATGCTGATTTAATCATAATTTTCTTTGATCTAAACATTATATATATATAACTCATACTGTCTTTCCTTTAAATAGCTCAGGAAAACTAAAATTTGCCAGAGTTTATTCAGCAGCTAATGGTACCTATACATAATCAATAGGGAACTGGCTCAAGTAAAGAGGTCCTTCTACGCTGTCAACTCTTGAACTTTTTTTTTAAAGATGAATGTGATAAAAGACAAACCAAGTATGAACTTTCTCAAGAAATGCTCCCTTTGGATAGGGTAAAGTTATCGGTTGTTGAAAATAGATGCATTATGCTTAGAATTCAAACTACAGACATTTTTAATTCATTTATATAACTCGAAAATATTAATATTTATTGATACCTGTTATAATGACAGGAACTTTGCTAGATACTGCACATACAATATTAAATGACACCATACAGCCCCTGCTCTGATAGAACTATGGTTTAATGAGATGGACAGATAGTATACAGTACCACCATGAATAATAACAACAATTAAACATTTATCAGTGTGCTAGGAAAGTAAAAAGAGCATATCATGATAGAGAATAATGGAGTGGGATTACTTCAATGAGGCATTCAGAACATCCTACCTATTTTAATTAAGATACTGTGCCCTCCCTATGGTGGAAAAAAAACCACAGCAACCTGCCCCTTCCTCACAGATCAACTGAGACCTGATATCTCCCCTGAAAAACATCATTTCCAAACACCTAAGGCCAATGCAAAGTCACAGTTTCTTTTAGAGTCTGTTTTTTCTACTTATTTTGGCTCTTGGGTCTGACCCCACCAAGGATGGGTCCGATGCTAGGTCCTTTTTAGTCAATAGGTTGTAAACTCCATTCTCCTACAACTCTCCTAGACTCCACTCTCCTATTTTATACATAAAATAACTTCCAAGCCTACAGCGTTAGCATTTTAGTGTATTCTTCTCCTACTCACACCAATTATTTTAGAGAGCACTTCTTCAACAGCAGCACTATTGACATTTTGGGCCAGATAATTTATTATTGGGGGAAGGGAGACTCTCCTGAGCAGTATAGGCTATTTAGCAGCATTCAGGGCCTCTACCCACTAAATTCCAGTAACAACAATGCCCTGACCCAGGTTATGACAACTAAAAATGTCTTGATATTGCCAAATGTCCTCTGGGATGGGGGGCCAAATCTTCTCCCAGAACTTCTTTGAGAACCACTAAATTAACACTTTTGTTACTTTCTTACTAGGTAGAAATGCCACTTTTATTAGAGATTTAAACTATACAAAACATGCTCTCTCTGAGTTTTATATACAGTACAGAGTTTAAGATGTCATGATAACTAATATTCAACAAATCTTTATTACTTATCAAAACTATAACTTCGTGAAACAGCTAAGTTTAAGCATTGAAAAATTAAAATGCACTGGAGCATTGGGACAAGTGTTCAAATCAACACTTGTGAAGATGTTTCTTATCCAGCTGGTGACATTTATCCAGGACATGTGCCAGGCACTCAGAAAGGTTGGCATCTTGGCCACTTGATTTTCCTTAACTGCTGCAACCTCTGCTGTTCCAAGAGACTGCTGTATCTATGTAGTCACCATTCCACAATGAGTAGGATCATTCTGTTGTCTCTACTATTTAATTTTCAGGTTTTCAACACTTTTGATTGCAAATAGATGAAGCTGAAAGAAAAAGAAAAAAGAAAAAAAAGTAAGATGGGTATAGTTGTATGAAGCATAGACTGGGATCACTCCTGTGAGGAATGTAACTTTCCACCTAAGCAAAGGAGTAGAGACAGCTCCTTTCCATTTCCACTTGAGTCAAGAGTTTATTAAATTAATCTGCAAATAATAAGTAATGAACAATGTGTTCAAAAACTGTCCAAGTAGTACTTATTAACCTGCTGCAACTTCTACTAACTGCCATAGTATGACCTTAAAAAGACTGACATTTAGAATGTTCTGACAAGATTTTATGTCAGGTATTTACATTAAAGAGTAAAATGAATATTTAAAGTAATGTAATTCTCACAGCAATTTTTTTTTTTTTTTTTTTTTTTTTAGAGGCTGGGTCTCACTCTGTCACCCTGGCTGGAGTGCAGTCCACATGATAATAAGTCAATGTATAGTCCAACTCCTGGGCTCAAGAAATCCTCCTGTCTCAGCCTCCAGAGCAGCTGGGACTACAGGTACATGCCACAATGTCTGGCTAAATTTTTTTAGAGATAGGATCTTGCTATGTTGTCTAGGCTGGTCTTGAACCCCTGGTCTCAAGTGATCCTCCCATCTCAGCCTCTTGAGTAACTAGGATTATAAGCCACTGCACTGAACTAGAGCAAATTTTTTAGGAAATAACATTTTCTGTTTAAAAATGTTTTGTCTGTGGAGTATAAAATGGTATAACCATTTTTTCAGAACTGTTTTGCTTTTTCTTACAAAGTTAGATTACATCTACCCTATAACCAGCAATTCTACTCTTAGGCTTTTATCTAAGCACAATGAAAACAACTATACCAAAAAAAAAAAAAAAAAAGCTTGTACAATAATGTCCATAGAGGTCTTATTCATAGTAGCCTAAAACTGGAAACAATTCAAATGTCTATCACCAGGAGAAGGATAATATAGATTGTATATATATATATATATATATATATACAAGAGAATACTACCTCACAATATAAACAAACAATTGGTCCATGTAACATGATGTAATCATGTACTTTGCAAAAATTATGCTGAAAAAAGCAGGACAAAGTTACTTATATGAAACTCTAGGTAGGCAAAACTAATCTGTGGTGATTCAAGTCATAACATGATTACATATAGATGGAGGTGGGGAATTCACTGCATAGGAACATAAAAGAATTATCTGGGATCATGAAAATATTTCATATCTTATTCTGAATGATAGTTATATAGGTTTATAAAGCAGTCAAAACTCATAAATTGAACACCTAAAACCTGTGTATTTTATTGAGTGTAAATTATAAAACATAAAGATGTATTGCCTATTTATTTTAGAAAATAAGAAAAGTAGACAAGAAAATAAATATAAATAATTCCACCACCTGAAGATTGTTGTCAACCTTTTTGAGAATATCTTTTTCTTTATTTTTATTATTCTTCTATATTTCCTGAACCTCTAAACATAGGAGTGACCCAGGGCTCAGTCCTTGAATGCCTTTTCTTTTCTATTTGTACTCACTCGCTTTATGATTGCATCTAACCTCATGGCTTTTAATATTATCTGTACAGTAGTGGTTCCCTAGCTTTTTTATGTCTACTTGACATCCATACAGATGTCTAATAGATAGCTCAAACTTAATATATCTGACAGTGAGATCCTAAATTTCCCACCAAATCGACTTTCATCTCAAAGTTTTTACTATTTCAGTGAAAAACCAATTCTTCCAATGACTTAAGCTTAACCCTCAAATTCATGCTTTACTCCTCCCTTTCTCTTATCCACACATTCGGGGATCCAACCATTTCTCACTCCTTCAGCTGCTACCACTCTATTTTGAGCCACCAGCATTTCCAATCTGGATAATTACACATTTAACTAGTCTCCCTGTTTCCACCCTTTCTTTTCTATAGTCTGTTCTCCATGCAGCAGGCAAAATGATCCTACTAAAACATAAATTGGATTAAATTTCTTCCCTGCTGAAAATCCAGCAATGGTGTCTGCCTCATTTGGTGTATATTGACCTAAAAAGCTTTATAAGATCTGTCCAACTCAAACTCCACTTACCTCTCAGTTCTCTTCTGCTACTACTGAGATGCTCAATCCTCTGCATTAACATTGCCCACCTTCTTGTTTCTTGAACACACCAGTTACATATGTACTTCAGGGCTACTGCACCTGCTGTGCCTTCTCTCTGGAAACCTGTTTCCAGAGAGAAAGCAGATGTCTGGAGCTCCAGATGTCTGGAGCAACACAAGCATGGCCACTATCACCACTTCTATTCAACAGAGTACTGTAAGTCCTAGCCAGAGGAATAAGACAAGAGAAAGAAATAAAGGGCATCCAAATTGGAAAAGAAGAGGTCAAATGATCCCTGTTTGATGATGAGAGGATCTTATATCTCAACTACCCTAAAGACATCTCCAAAAGACTCCTAGAATTGATTACTAAATTCAGTAAAGTCTCAGGCTACAAAATCAGTACACAATCAGTAGCATTTCTATACATTAATGAGAGCCAAACTGAGAGTCAAATCAAGAACTCGATACCATTTACAATAGCTGCAATGAAAATAAAATACCTATGAATATGCTTAACCAAAGTGAGAGATCCATACAAAAACTATAAAATGCTGACGAAAGAAATCATAGATGACACAACCAAAAGGAAAAACATCCCATGCTTGTGGATTGGAAGAATAAACATTGTTAAAATGTCCATACTGCCCAAAGTGATTTATAGACAGAATGCAGTTTCCATCAAAATACCATCATCATGTTATGGATCTACAAAAAACCCTAAACTTCATATGGAAGCAACAAAAATACCAAATAGCCAAAGCAATCCTAAGCAAAAAGTACAAATCTGGAGAAATCACATTAGCTGACTTCAAATTAAACTACAAATCTATAGTAACCAAAACAGCATGGTACTTGTGTAAAAGTAGACACATAGACCAAGGGAACAGAATAGAGAACCCAGAAATAAAGCCATATAACTGCAACAAATGATTTTTGACAAAGCAGAAAAAACATACACTGGGGAAAGGATGCCCTCTTCAATAAATGGTGCTGGGACAACTGGATAGCCACATGCCAAAGAATGAAATGGGATCCATATTTCTCACCATGTACAAAAATTAACTCAAGATGGATTAGAGACTTAAATATAGATGTACTACTCAATCTAGCAATCCTACTACTGAGTTTTAAACCCCCCAAAAGAAATCACTTTATTAAAAAGACACATGCACTCAAATGTTTATCACAGAACAATTCACAATTGCAAAGATATGGAATCTAAGTACCCACCAACTGATAAATGGATAAAGAAAATGTGACATGTATACACACACACCATGGAGTACTGCTCAGCCATAAAAAGAAATGAAATAATGTCTTTTGGAGCAACTTGGATGGGACTGGAGACCATTACCCTAAGTGAAGTATCTCAGGAATGGAAAAATAAACAGCACATGTTCTCATTTATACGTGGGAGCTAAATGAGAGGTATATATGATCATAAAGTAGTGTAACTGACACTGGAAATTAAGAAAGAAGGAGGATGGGAGGGGAATGAGGGATAAAAATCTGCCTATTCTAGTAACTGGAATACCAAAATTCCTACCTTAAGCATTATACAATTCATTCATGTATCAAAAAACATTTGTAACCCCTAAAACTACTGAAATAAAAATAATAAATTAATCAATTAATAAAATCAAAAACCGTAGGTTGGTTAAGAAAAGAGATGAAAAACACAAGAGTTAGCTAAGTCCTCTCTGAAAGTAAATCATTTTGTGGTTGAGCAGTTATATTAAGTTTGATAATTATAAAATATCATATGTATGGCCTCCCTTCTACCTTTCACCCCACTATAAGTTATTACAGTGACCAAAGTAATGCTTTATAAACATAAATCAAATTGTGTCACTTCCTTGTTTAAAACCTTAAAAGCTTCCATGGCTTCCTAGGGCATTTAGAATAAAATGGAATATTCTTACCATGTTTTTAAAAGTCCTATGTGATCTGGCCCCCAAGTACCACTCAAATACTGCATCTACCCTTCCCCACCAAGCTTATGATGACACTTCAGTCACAAGGGACTCTCTTCTTTTTCACAACAATGCCCACATGGATCCTTCTATAGGGACTTTGCAATTGTTCCTTTTCTTGGAATTCTTATCACCTGATCTGTTTTATCAAGGCTCCTGTCTATCATTCAGATTTCGGCTCAACTGGCATCCTCTCATAAGTATTTTAATTATTTGTGTATTTTTTTTTATCTATCTGTCTCTCATGCTATAATGTAAATTCCTTAAGAAGGAAGATCTTTTCTATTTTGCTTGTTACCCTAATGCTGACACCCAGAAGAATTTATGGCACATAGGATATACTTAGCAAATATGTATTGAATTAATAAAAGAGCAGCTGAGTTTCCTCTTTTATAAAAGTAAAACAAAATCCTATATTATAATAGCTGTTACCCCATGTTTTATATATAATTATATGCCATAGATATGTTCCTGAACATGTATTTTTTTCTTCTTTATAATGAACTAGCAAAAACAGAAAAACAATCAAACATGGCAGTTGCAAATATAAGTGAATAAATAAAATATGAAAGAACACCAAAAGTCAAAGAATCAAATCAGAAAAATGTAGGTGGCCATGCATGTGAAATATATAACGTGAAGTTTGCCTCTTCCTGTTCTTGCAAGCCAAATAGTTGTAAGGAGAATAAAATGAGGAGCAGAACGAGCTCATCCTTGATCCCATCTGGAGAGCTAGTACAAAGAGAGACTTAGAAAAAAGGAGACAAAAACATGCTGGGGTCACAGAAGGAAACTGAGTTGAAAGGAGGGAAAAAATCTGCATTCTGAGTCATTGGAACAGAGAAGGAAGGGAGACATTATCTGAAGGGCATGTTCACCAGAGGCAAACAGGCTGAAAAAGAAATTGACATCTGTGAAAGTCTCGCGTGCCCCAGATCTGAGGGGGCAAATGAAGATTGTTTATGTTGCACAAGAAGGTGTTGGGAAAAGGAAGGAACAGGCTCACATGGAAACATATGCTCTCCTAAGCTACTTGAAAAATAAAGCATGCAGTCAAGAGAGAGAAACATCTGTGTTGCACACGGGCAGACCACCAGTAGTGAAGCAGGCTAGAGGTAGAAGGGAAAGACATACACAAACAAGATTGGACATTATGTCTTGTCAAAATGACATGTAAAGGCACTGGGTCTGCATCTCATTCTCTGGTGAGTTAATGGGAACTCAGCCATCTGGGGAAATCAAGGATGAGTAAACTAGCTGCTTTGGTGTTTTCACAGTTATGCAGAAATGACAAAACACAAGTTTTTTCAGGGCTATATTTTTTTTCTGTTGGAAAAAAATTCTTTAGAGTTACAGTTTATTTATTTATAGTTTTTGAGAAACATATTGTAGAGCTCTTATTCCAAATCTACTGCAGGAATAGAAGCAGCTGGATTTCTCATTCTTTGACCATAGATTTTCAGTACATGATAGCCTTAGAAAGGATTATTTCACATTAGTGAACAATTGTAGGAATTTTATATAACATTAACCAGATATAAGTTTCCATTAGATATTAAGAATTGTGAAATCAGAAATATTCATCTTTAGGATATATATTGAACTTTAAAAACTATTCTTAATAATGACTAAAACTAATTATAAAATTTAATAATTTACTGAAGTATAGAAACAAAATCTCAAGTCTTTGCTATCCTGCTTATACTAACTCAATTTCATTGGTTAAACAAAAAGTTTAAAATTAGAAGTCTAACCAAATGACAACTAGTAATTATATTACATATAGCTTAAACTAGAATTTCATTATGTCACAATTTATTGTGATATAAAAGGTATCTATGTATAAGTTTATATAAAACATATAGCCATATTAACCTTTACACAGACATATACATAGCACAAATTTATATGCAGATATAATCTTTTAGTACAAGTAACAAATTATTTGTAAAGAGTAGGGTCTTAGATGAACAATGATGCCAAAAGTAAAAGAGGGAAGTAACTTCAAATATATGGTATCTGATATCCACTATATAATCCCTGAAACTATTTAGAAAAAAATACATAAAACATGTAGAAAACACAAATATTTAAGGAAAGAGAGAAAACTATTTAAATTATAGAAATATACTTTGCAATACTTTGATGATATAAGAACTTATCAAAAACCTAATACATAATAATTAGAAAGAAAAGAGTAAGCATCGAAAATATATAGTAACTTTATAGTTACTTCATAGTTTTAGTGATTAAGTATACAGTAAGTGTAGACTAAGACAAAATTAAACTGAAAGAAAAAGCCATTGGTCTATATTGTAGAGATAATAAACCAGATTCAGGTAAAATAACAAAAGTTAAATTACTAATGTTGGGCTTTTACAACATCTTGGGTGTCACTCCCATCTTTCTCTCTAAAAATTGCCCACCATTCAGTACTCATTAGGCTGTCATGTATGTGGTTTATATAATTTTTGTTTGTCTTTACTCATCCTTTGTAATATTACCAGTCTTATGAACTAATTCTTCAGCACTCTTTCATTTCTGCTGTGGAAGAAACTATCACTTAACACTTACTGAAAGCTTACTAAATGTTAACTTTTTAAAGTATTATCTTGCATAATACTAACAAAAAACTTGTATGGTTTTATTTTTCCTTTTATAAAGACATGGAAACTAAGATTGGAATATAGAAGTAATGTAAAGTGTGGAATCAAGATTTAAGACACAGCTATGTCTAACCTCAAAAATCATGCTATTTCTATCACTATAATGCAATAAATTGCTCCTGACTGAATTATTAATATATAAAAATGGCATTATGTCATGATTCTAAATTATCATTGTCAATTGCCATTCAGTTCAAAAGAAGTCTTGTTTTTTATCCCTCTAACCATTCCAGTGATACATGCTCTTCACAGAAATTTCTAAAATACAGAATATAAAGACAAAAAAATTGTCACTTGT
The DNA here is from genome assembly GCA_028533085.1 of Varecia variegata. NCBI lineage: Eukaryota > Metazoa > Chordata > Mammalia > Primates > Lemuridae > Varecia > Varecia variegata. Next base: position 2,209 of record JAQIFY010002796.1, on the reverse strand, counting down.
CACCCAGGGTTGGGGGGAGGGTGGAGAGCCATTATAGAATAATACCTTTTAGCTTTTTTTCTGCACCATCTGTATTTTGTATGTGCCTATTCTGTATCTTGTCTTCACAAAGAACTGATACATTTGAAAAATTCCAAGCACAATGACAATCTTTTGAGAAAGATCACTTTGATCAAGAAGGTTTTTCCTAGTGTCCTAATGACCTATTTCATTTAATGGTGAAACTGCTACCAGCATATTGCCATATTCTAATATTCAAATCAAGGATGACTAGGGAATTATTTATGGAATAATAGAGTGAGAATCTCAGTGAACCACTCACTCTCCCACAAAAACAGCAAAAATACTGGCAAAACAATCAAAATTAACCATTTCTAGAACTCTGTGGCTTTAGCTAGAAATTAACCAAAGTATTATAAGGCTGGATATCTTAGAACTGATATTCTAAGGCCATGCGCTACCTAAAACCTTTAAGCCTTATAGAGCTCAAAGGCCTAGCTGTGAGTTTTCTTGCTCTTGCCAAATATGCCTCCCCACCCCCCACACAGGTGATTCCCCTATCAGCTACTTCATCTGCATTCTACCTGGCCCTTCACCTAACCAGTTTCACCTTTCTGCCAACCTGCAAAACTATTCAAACAAGCCAATTGTATCCTCCTATCAGAAACAAGTGACCCCCCCACCCTCCTGTGATCACAAAGTCTGTCCCCAACAGCCCCTTCTGATTTACTCTATTTCTAAGAGCAACCCCGTGTGGGATGTGGTGTTCTCCTCTACCAGGCTGTGAGTATATGTAACTAATAAATTGCTTCCAGTCTCATTTGCCCAGTGTCAGATGTCATCAGGCATAACATACATAATGGGAATTCCCTTAAGAGAAATGAAAGAGAACAGACAGAAAATATATTTAAAAAAAAATAATGATCAAAAACTTTCCAAATTTGATAAAAAATATTAATCAACACATCCCAGAAGTCCAATAAACTACAAGTAAAATAATTTCAAAAATAATCACCACACCTAGACATATCATAGTCCAATTGAGAAAAGGAAAAAAAAATAGGAGAAAATCTTGAAAGTAACAAAAGAAAAATGGCTTATCACATACAAGTAATCTTCAATAAGATTAAGAGCTGTCTTATCTGAAATCATGGAGTCCACAAAGCAGTAGCATGACATATTCAAAGTGCTAGAAAAATTTAAAAGTCTCTCAACCAATAAAGGAGAAATTAAAATATCCATAAGAACAAAAGCTGAAAGAATTTGCCACTACCAATTCTTCCATACAATTATTACTAAAGGGAGTCCTTCAGGCTAAAATGAGAGGACACTAAACCATAACTTGAATCCATATAAATAAATAAAAGTATCAGTAAATGTAACCATCTGGGTAAATATAAAAGAAAAAATAAATGTGTTTTTGTTTGTAACTTTTCTACTATTTTTTTAAAAGATAAATGTATGAAATTATGATAATAAAACTCTTGATGGGCTTATGATGTATAAAAATGTAATTTATAGAAGAATTATAGCGCAAAGGAGGAGGAAGAGAATATATCTCTATTGTAGTAAAATGTATGCTATTTAAATTAAGTTCGTATTTATCTCAACTAGTTTTTTAAGATATTAATTATAAAATATATGTTATTTTAGGTAACCACTAAAATAACTCAAAAAAATAATAAGAGAAATAAGGAAATTAAAAGATTATATGATACTAGAAAATGTCTATTTGACACAAAAGAAGACAGTAGTGGAGGAATAGAGGAACAAAAAAGACATAAGACATATCAAAAACAGTTAGCAAAACATCAGATATAAATCTTACCTTATCCATAATTACATTAAATGGAAAATGAATAATCATTTTAATCTAAAGGCAGAGATTAGAAGATGGATTTTTTTAAATCAGCTATGTATTTGCTATATATAAAAGTCACACTTTAGATTCAAAGGCACAAGTAGATGCAAAATAAAAGAATGAAAAAATATAACAAAAAAAGCTTAAGGAGCTATCTTATTAATAATATCAGACAAAATAGACTTTAAGAAAAAAAATGCTTCTAGAGATAGAGACGTTTTATAACAGTGAAAAGATCAATCTACCAGGAAGATACAAACATACATGCACCTAACAACAGAGCCCCAAAATACATGATGCAAAAACTGAAAGAACAAATTAAAAAATACAATAGTAATAGTTGGAGAC
>JAQIFY010002795.1:0-13059 GCA_028533085.1 Varecia variegata | reverse complement strand
ACAACTGGATTATCCACCTGGACATGTGGCTCTGTCCAGGGGCATGAACGTATTTCACAAGGCATTTGTGCAGCCAGGCGCTGGGGCTCATGGTTTCCCAAAAGGCATAGCCAGGTTGCTGGCATCACTGAGGGTTATATGAGAAGGGGAATTTAGTTGCCTTGTAGATTTGTGTGTGTGTGTGTGTGTGTGTGTGTGTGTGTGTGTTTGAATTTAGAATGTGGTTTGTTGTAGAATTTGGAGCATAGCAAATAAAGGTTCTTTGTGTCCAGGGGATGAGAGGAAAGACTAGATGCATTGTTTCAGAGTCCTCCCCAGCTTCCTGATAAATGCTGATTTGTAGACACTGAGGTTGCTTTTCACAGTGGCAAAGCGAGTTTATGACAAAAACATGAGGGAATTTGGTGTTTTGGACATTTTCCAGAGTAGGTTCTTTCCTTCTTTCTGTCTTTGTTTCTCCCCTCCCTCCCTCCCTCCCTCCCTTCCCCCCTCCCTCCCTCCCTCCCTCTCTTCCCCCCTTCCTTCCTTCCTTCCTTCCTTCCTTCCTTCCTTCCCTCCTTCCTTCCCTCCTTCCTCCATTTCTCTCTGTCTTCTCCCTCTTTCTCACTCACTTTCACTCTCTCTTTCTTTTTAATGCCATGGAGTACTAGATTATTTAAAGTTCCAACTAACAAGCACTACATTTGGACAATGCAGAAATGGACCTCAGTTTTCTCTCCCTGAAGTCTGTGGCCAGAAAATACCTAGACTTCTTCATTCTGATACTGAACACCTCCCCCCTCTTTCCTAATATCTCAGATCCCCAAAGCTGCCTGGGTTGCTTCTAGGAAAGCTCAGCAATCATCTGAATAGAATGAGGTACAGATGACTGCTTCCCTTTGCCAGTGTGGCCAGTGGGGAAGACTGCATTTGGGACACCCCAAGGGTGTGTAAATGAAACCATCTTTACCCAGCGCTTGGCTGACAGGCCCGAGATGGGGCAGCAGTCTGCTTTGGGTCTGGCTTGGGCTCTGGTTTTGCAGCATCAGCACTGGCAGGCCCTCTTCTAAGCAGTGCCCTGACTGATCTGTCTTCTTTTTGCCCACAGCCAATCTCACTGATGCTGAGGAGGCTGCCAAAGTTGAGGTGGGTGACGCCAGCCATCTGCTTTTCCTTCTCCACCCTCCCTTCTCCCCTGATGCCTCTTCTGTTGCCTTCTTTCCTATGCCCTGTCTGTGGATCCCCATTGCTCATTTCTGCTTTCTCTAGGCTGAGAATACAATCACCTATTCGCTTCTCCTGCACCCAGAAGCTCTAGAGGAAGACACAGAGCCTGATTACCAGAACCGCATTTAGTCTCCACTGTCTCGCTCTGGGATTTGGGAAGAGAGGCGAGGATTTGGTGTCTCCTGGCCTAAATTCCTGTTGGGGAGGACAAGGGGATGCTGCAGTTCCAAAGGAGAAGGACTCTTCCAGAGTAATCTGTGTGAGTCCTGAAGCCATAGACAACATGGTCCTGGATGACTAACTGCACCTTCTGTGCCTCATCGCTTCTCGACATCAAGACTCTTCTATTACACATCCACACAGCTGATAAAATTAGTAAAATTACTGCTATTAAGAGATTGTAGCAACATGGGAAATGCTTATGTTACAGGTTACGAGAACAAGTATGTAAGTTTATATGAATTCAGAAATGTTAAAATAGATTAACCGACACTGACACATTAAAAGTGATTTTTTTTCAGGGTGATGGAATTATTGATGATTTTAATTTTCTTTATTTTTCTATAAAGATCTTGTATTACTTTTATGATAAAATATTAGAGAAATGACATACTGTTTATCTTTTCAAGGCTATATTAGTTGAGTGTAGACTGAACTATTTTGGGTCTGTTTCTCATCAACGATAAGAATCTTGGGAAGGTGGTAATATATAGGATGTAGGGGAGAGGAGAGATGGGGATTTGGAGTGTAGGGTGAGTGCCGCTCTTCTTAAAACTGAATACAGTCATGTGCTTCATAATGGTGTTTAGTTCAACAACCGACCACATATATGAGGGTGGTCCCATAAGATTATAATATTAATACCATATTTTTACCATACCTTTTCTATGTTTAGATATGTTTAGATGCACAAATACTTACCATTATGTTACAATTGCCTACGGTATTCAGTACAGTAACATACAGTACAGGTTTGTAGCCTGGTAGCAATAGGCTATACAATATAGCCTAGGTGAGTGGGCTGTACCATCTAGGTTTGTGTAAATGCACTCTATGATGTTGGCACAATGATGAAATTGCCTAACGACACATTTCCCCAAATGTATTCCCATCATTAAGCAATGCATGACTGTACTCTTTTGTGTGTGTGTGTGTGTGTGTGTGTGTGTGTGTGTTTAGAAACACTGTTATCATAAAACTGAGATCATGTTGGACACTTGAAGATTTTGGATCTTATTTAAATTGAAGTATAATTTACATAAAATGGAATTCATAGATGTTAAGTGACCATTGTGATGAATTTTGGCAGACGTATACCCATCCTGTTGCCCCACTCCCTACAAGCCATACACCAAGAATGTCATATTAGAACATTTCCATCACTCCAGAAAGTTCCCTTATTTCTTTCCAAATCAGCCTCACTTTCCTTCCATCCTCCAGGGCAACCACTGTTTTGACTTCTATCACTACATACTGGTTTTGTCTGATCTTGAACTTCATATAAATAGAAACTTACAGTTACATAGAATTTTGTAATCTGTTTTAAACTGAGTAACATATGTGTACAATTTCCATTTCAGTAATATTTACCCACAACATCACTTTTAGTGGAAAAATGATATTGCTTTTTATACATGCCCTGCACCATATTTATTTATTTAACCGGTTCCTATTGATGGAGAGTTTGATTTCCTTTATTCTCTCCCTTTCTTCCTGCCCTCCTATTACAAACAACTCTGTTATTCATATTATTATAGGTAAATCTTTGCACATGAGGTTTCATTGTTTCTGTAGGTTAGATTCCTAGAAGTGAATTTGCTGTGTTGAATAAATGCACATCTTAAGAGATGTTGCCAAATAGTCCCTAGAAAGATTGTCTTAGTTTATTTCTGTTTTTTTTTTTAATTTCAAAATATTACAGGGATACAAATATTTTTGGTAACATGTATTGATTTTGTTATGGGTCAGGGTTATAAGTGTGCAATCACTCAGATAGTGTTCATTGTACCTGTTAGGTAGGTTTTCACCCATCCCCTCCTTCCCCTGTCCCCTGCTTGATTTCCACTGAGTTTTACTTCCCTCTGTGCACATCGGTTAGTTCCAATTTAATAGCAAGTACATGTGGTGTTTGTTTTTCCATTCTTTAGATACTTCACTTAGGATAATGGTCTCCAATTCCATCCAAATTGCTGCAAAGTCCTTAATTCATCCTTTTTCATGGGTGTATAGTATTCCATAGTATACATATACCACATTTTGTTAATCCACTCATGAACTGATGGGCACTTGAGTTCATTCCACATCTTTGCAATTGTGAATTGTGCTGCCGTAAATGTTCATGTGCAGATGTCTTTTTGATAAAATGACTTCTTTTCCTTTGGGTAAATATCCAGTAGTGGGATTATTGGCAGGGCTACTTTTAGCTCTTTGAGGAATCTCCATACTATTTTCCATAGAGGTTGTACTAATTTGAAGTCCCATCAACAGTGTATAAGCATTCCTTTCTCTCTGCATCCACACCAGCATCTATTGTTTTTGGACTTTTTAATAAAAGCCATTCTAACTCAGGTAAGGTGATATCTCACCATGGTTTTATTTTATTTATTGATTGATTGAGACAGAGTCTTGCTTTGTTGCCCGGGCTAGAGTGCTGTGGCGTCAGCCTAGCTCACAGCAAACTCGAACTCCTGGGCTAAAGTGATCCTCCTGCCTCAGCCTCCTGAGTAGCTGGGACTACAGGCATGCGCCACCATGCCCGGGTAATATTTTCTATATATTTTTAGTTGTCCAGCTAGTTTCTTTCTATTTTTAGTAGAGACAGGGTCTCGCTCTTGCTCAGGCTGGTCTTGAACTCCTGACCTGCAGCGATCCTCCCGCCTCGGCCTCCCAGAGTGCTAGGATTACAGGTGTGAGCCACCACGCCCGGCCTCATCATGGTTTTAATTTACATTCACCTGATGGTTAGTGATTTTGAGCATTTTTTTCATGTTTCATGGCCATTTGTCTATCTTCTTTTGAAAAGCTTCAGTTCATGTCTTTTGCCCACTTTTTTAATGGGGTTATTTTTTTCTTGCTGATTTACTTGAGTTCTTTATAGATTCTGGTTATTAGCCCTTTGTCAGATGTATAGCTTGTATACATTTTCTCCCACTCTGTAGGTTTTATATTTTCTCTGCTGCTTATTTCATTAGCTGTGCAGAAACTTTTTAATTTAATCAAGTCCTACTTATTTATTTTTGTTGTTGCTGTGATTGCCATTGGGGTCCTCTTCATAAATTCTTTGCCTAGTCTGAAATCTAGAAGAGTTTTCCCCACACTTTCTTCTAGAATTCTTTTGGTTTCATGCCTTACATTTAAGTCTTTTATCCATCTTGAATTAATTTTTGTGAGTGATGAGAGTTAGCGATCCTGTTTCATTCTCCTGCATGTGGCTGTCCAATTTTCCCAGCATCATTTATTGAGTAGGGCTTCTTTTCTGTCAGGTCCAGCTTCTTGGCAGACTGTTGTCCCGGTCCTTTGGCTCCTTGCTTGGAAAATTCACAAGGAGGGATGGTGTAATGGAGTGACCACAGACAGGAAGGAATTCTACACAAACAACTTTTATTGCAGAAAAGAAGGGAGCTATCCAAAACAAGAGTACATTCCAGAGAAGAACAGATCAGGCTCCATGAATGGAGAAAGACATTGAGAACTCCAAGGTCTCCTTTTATTGGCCTGGTCTGGGGGAGGGCTCATGGGAGGTGTGGGATGTTACCAGATGATTAATATACATGATTGACAGGTGTTCTTATAACAAAGTTGCAGCTCCACCGGTGCGTATGCCTCAAAACCTCAAGGTCCTTCTCTTTGCAGTTGTTATCTGTGTTTTCTTGCAGTCCCTTCCCACCTCTGCCCCCACCTGGCTTCTCTGCCACTAGGAACCACCCTCCTGGCTTGTATCTGCCACGTGCAGATTTGGTCCCTGCCTAACATTTTCCCTAATGTATATTGTTGTCTGCTTTGTCAAAGATCAGTTGGCTGTATGTGGATGGTTGTATATCTGGGTTCTCTGTTCTGTTCTGTTGGTCTATGTCTCTATTTTTGTGCCAATACCATGCTGTTTTGGTTACTATAGCCTTGTAGTATAGTTTGAAGTCTGGTAATGTGATGCCAACAGATTTGTTCTTTTTGCTTAAGATTGCTTTGGTTATTCAGGCTCTTTTCTGGTTCCAAATGAAGCATAGAATTCTTTTTTCTAGATCTGTGAAATATGTTGGTATTTTGATGGGGATTGCATTGAATCTGTAAATCCCTCTGGGTAGTATGGACATTTTGACAATGTTGATTCTACCAATCCATGAGCATAATATTATGTTTTTCCATTTGTTTGTGTTGTCCATGATTTCTTTCCTCAGTGTTTCATAGTTCTCTTTGTAGACACCTTTTACCTCCTTGGTTAAGTATAATCCTAGGTATTTTATTTTCTGTGTAGCTATTGTGAATAGTACTGAATCTTTGATTTGACTCTCAGCTTGACTGTTATTGGTGTATAGGAATGCTACTGATTTGTGTACATTGATTTTGTAACCTGAGACTGTGCTGAACTTATTTCTTAATTCCAGGAGTCTCTTAGAGGAGTCTTTGGGGTTTTCTAGATATAAGATTATATCATCAGCAAAAAGTGATAGTTTGACCTCCTATTTCCCAATTTGGGTACACTTTATTTCTTTCTCTTGCCTAATTGCTCTGGCTAGGACTTCCAGCACTGTGTTGAATAGGAGTGTTGACAGTGGGCACCCTTGTCTTGTTCCAGTTCTTAGTCGGAATGCTTTTAGCTTTTCCACATTCGGTATGATGTTGGTTGTGGCTTTGTCATATGTGGCTTTTATAATCTTGGGGTATGTTTCTTCTATGCCTAGTTTGTTAAGGGTTTTTATCATGAAAGTGTGCTGAATTTTGTCAAATGCTTTTTCTGCCTCTATAGAGATGATCATATGGTCTTTGTTTTTGCTTCTGTTTGTGTGGTGAATCACATTTATTGATGTGTATATGTTGAACCATCCTTGCATCCCTGGGATGAAGCCCATTTGGTAATGGTGGATTATTTTTTTTTGATGTGCTGTTGAATTCAGTTTGCTAGTATTTTATTGAAGATTTTTGCATCTATATTCATAAGGGATATTGGCCCATAGTTTTCTTTTTTTGTTGTGTCCTTTCCTGGCTTTGATATCAAGGTGACACTGGCTTTGTAGAATGAGTTGGGGAGAATTCCCTCCTTCTTAATGTTATGGAATAGTTTCTGCAGTATGGATATCAGCTCTTCTTTGTAGGTTTGGTAAAATTTGTCTGTGAATAGTCTGGTCCATGGCTTTTATTTGTTGGAAGATCTTTTATCACTGCTTCAATCTTGTTGCTTGTTATTGGTCTGTTCAGGAGTTGTATTTCTTCCTGATTGAGTCTTGGGAAGTTATGTGTTTCCAGGAATTTGTGCATTTCCTCTATATTTTTGAGTTTATGTGTGTAGAAATTTTCATAGTATTCACAGATAATATTTTGTGTTTCTCTGCTATCAGTTGTAATATCTTCTTTTTCATTTCTGATTGAGCTTATTTGGGTCCTTTCTCTTCTATTCCTGGTTAATCTAGCAAGAGATCTATCAATTTTGTTTATCTTTTCAAAGAACCAAGTTTTTGTTTCATTGATTCTTTGTATTGTTCTTTTGTTTTCCATTTCATTTAGTTCTGCTCTGACCTTAGTTATTTTTTTTCTTCTGCTGGCTTTGGGTGTCATTTGCTCTTCTTTTCTAGTTCCTTGAGGCATGTCATAAGATTGTTAATTTGTGATCTTTCTGTATTTTTGATGTAGGCAGTTAAGGCTATGAATTTTCCCCTAGGACTCCTTTTGCTGAATCCCACATATTTTGATAGCTTGTGCCCCCTTTGTCGTTCAGTTTGAGGAATTTTGATTTCCATCTTAATTTCATTATTGACCTAATAATTGTTCAGCAGAAGCTTGTTTAATTTCCATGACTTTGTGTAGAGTTGAGTGTTTCCCTTGGAGTTGATTTCTAATTTTATTCCACTGTGGTCTGAGAAGATACATGATATGATTTCTATATTTTTAATTTGTTGAGACATGTTTTGTGGCCTAAGATATTCTGTATGTTTCAGAATGTTCCATGTGCTGATGGGGAAAATGTCTATTCAGTAGTTTTGGGATAAAATATTCTGTAGATGTCTGTTAGGCCCATTTGTTCTAGAGTCCCGTTTAAGTCCAGTGTTTATTTATTTTCTGCTTGGGTTATCTGTCCAGTTCTGTCAGTGGGATGTTGAAGTCCCTGGAAATTATGATGCTGCTGTTTATCTCTTTGCTTAGATCTAGTACAGTTTGCTGTATGAATATGGGTGCTCCTGTGTTAGGTGCATAAATAGTTAGGATTGTTATGTCTCCTTGTTGAATTGCTCCCTTTACCAGTATATAATGACCATCTTTCTATTTCTTTACTATGGTTGATTTAAAGTCACTTTTATCTGATATGAGAATGGCTACACCTGCTTTCTTTTGGTTTTCATTTGAATGGAATATTTTTTTCCGTCCTTTCAGCTTGAGTTTATATGAGTCCTTGTGGGTTAGATGTGTTTCCTGGAGACAGCAGATACTAGGGTTGTATTTTTTTTTTAAAGAGATGGTGTCTTGCTCTTGCTCAGGCTGATCTCAAACTCCTGACCTCAAACAATCCTTCCACCTTGGTCCCCCAGAGTTCTAGGATTACAGGTATGAGCCATTGTGCCCGACCTTTCTTGGGTTGTATTTTTTCACCCATTCAGCCTATGTCTCTTGAGTGGGGCATTCAGACCATTCATGTTGATTGACAGAATTGATATGTGGGATGCTGTTCTATTCATCCTGTTGGGTAATATCCTATTGCTTTGTTTTACTTCATGGGCTATTGTTTTATATGAGCTCTGAGCTTTAGCTTTTGGGTGGTTTTACACTGGTGGGTGTGTATTGTGCTCATCTGTGCATAATGCAGTTCTGAGTATTTCCTGAAGTGCAGGTCTGGTCTTGACAAATTCCCTCAGTGTTTGCTTGTCTGGAAATGTCTTTATTTCTTCTTCATATATGAAACTTTGTTTTGCAAGATACAAAATTCTAGGCTGGCAGTTGTTCTGTTTAAGAAGGCTGAAGATGGGTCCCCAATCCCTTCTGGTGTACAAAGTCTCAGTTGAGAAGTCTGCACTTAGCCTGATGGGTTTTCCTTTGTAAGTTATACTTGATGTGTTCACCTCAAGGCTGAGAGGAGTTCCTCTTTCATGTTGATTTTGGCCAGGCTGATGACTGTGCATCTTGGTGACTGCCTCTTTGCAATGTATTGCCCAGGTGTTCATTGAGCTTCTTGTGCCTGGATCTCTATATCTCTAGCAAGACCAGGGAAGTTTTCCTCAATTATTCCTTCAAATAGATTTCGCAGCCCTTGTGCATTTTCTTCTTTACTCTCAGGGATGCCTATGATTCTTATATTTGACCGTTTTACATAATCCCATATTTCTTGTAGGCTTTGTTCTTTTCTCTCAATTCTCTGTTCTTTATTTTTGACTGACTGAGTTCATTCAGAAGAGCTGTCTTCAAGATCTGAGATTCTTTCTTCTGCCTGGTTTAGTATATTCTTAAAACTTTCCACTGTGGTTTGTATTTCCTTAAATGAATTTTTCATTTCTAGAAGTTCTATTTTTTTTAATATCTTGATTTCTTTAATGAATTTTCATTTATTTCCTGAATTGTTTTTCTGGTCTCTGAGTTTGTTTTCCATTTTCTCTTGGATTTCACTGAGCCTCCTTATAATCCATATTTGGAATTCTTTATTTGTCATTTCAATATTTTCATTTTGGTTGGCATCCATTGCTAGAGAGCTGGTGTTCCCCTTTGGGGGTGTCCTTTTGCTCTGATTTTTCATACTTCTGGAGTTCTTTTGTTGATTCCTTCTCATCAGCTGTCACTTCCTATTTCTGGATTTTCTTTTGTTTAGATGGGGCTTTTTTCTTCCTCCTCACTCATAAGGGTATGGCTGTAGCATATGTTGGGTAAGAACATTTGGCTTTTCTTGTGGGTGCTTTGATGGCAATCTATGTTTTGAGTGGATGCCTTGGTTGTAGATATCCTTAGTGTGGTGATTTTCTCAGTTGCTAGTTGTTTGTAGGTTGTAGCAGTGGTCAGCTATGTATGTGGGAAGATTCCCTGTCTCTCTTTGATGAGGGACGATGCAGGTCCTTGAAATCCTTTCTCTTTCCCCAGCCCCATGGTCTTCGGAACCATGTGAACTGTATTTGCATGTCCAGTTTAATCTCTGAAATAGTAGGTGGTGCTTGTGGGTAAGGATCAAACATAGCCTATATGATTGAGTCAGTAAATACTGTAAAAGGCTGTGCAAATTGATCTCCTTATTAGTAGGTGGCACTTGTTGTAAGGAACAGGCTGCTGTATTGTTTTGGGGACCTGGGACGAGCTCTACTCCCTTAGAAGAAGCACTCAAATGCCCCAAATGGTGGGTGGGGCCCTGGAACTTCCAGGTGAGTCCTAATTCTCCACCACAGCAGAGGCATGTGGGGGAGTGAGGCTGGGTGGGGCTAGGTCAGGTGAACCTGCCCTCAGGCTCCACAAGCTGGTAAGGTGGCTGTCTCACCAGGGCTCAGAAGTCCACTCCCAGGCCACCAGGGGAGGGGCTGAAGTGGCCCCACCCAGCCAGAAACTCTGCTTGTGGGTGAGGGGCCATTTAGATTCATGATCTGGCTATCAGGAGCAGGTTTCGCTCCTCTCCTCTCTTCCCTGCTCCTCAGTCTCCCTCTGGCATCTGGCAGTAGGCAGGAGCTCAAACTAGCTGAGCTCCCCAACAAGAGTGCTAGGACCCACTCTGCAACTCTCTTTTCAGTTCTGACCATGTGGGCTCCCTCACCTCCCGAGGTTAGTTCACAAATCTCCCTTCTGTTCTCCCAAGCAACACAATCAAGTACTGGGGGTATGGGATCTGGCCTGCAGGTCTGTCCCGGGGGTCCTGAAGAACAGTCCCTGACTGTGCCAGGGAGAAGCACGCTGGTCCTGAGTTGCCAATCGGCTACTCAAGCAGGTTTGATGTCCCTCTGCTTTGGGGGTGTGTCCTGCTCTGATGGAGAAGCTAGGCAAGCAACCCCAGGGAGGGCCAGTGAGCAGGGAGCTCACAGTCTGAGCACCCCTTAGTCTGCTGCAGGTCTTTAAGAGGAAAGGTTGAGCCACACTCTCTGTGGAAGCCCCGGTGTGGTGGATACACCAACAGAGGGGAAGAGCAGTTCCTGTGAGCCCCAGCCCAATTGTCTCTCTTGGCAGCCATGGGTCAGGGAGAGAAAGGAGAGGAAAGAGTCTGAATGGAAGAAAGCTAGCACTCTGGTCATCTCTGTCCCTCTCTCCAGAAGGCAGCCTGCCCAGAATGTCCAGGCTCTGGGGTCACACAGATCCCCCAGGAGCCACTGACCCCCTGGGTCTCCTGCAGTCTGGAATGGAGTTGGGAAATGTTTGTGTGGGAACAAGGGAGACAAAAACTGAGGGGTGAAGCCCCCTGAGGAGGACAAAGATGCATGGTAGGTGGAGAAGCAGTATGGTGTTTGCCACCTTGGCTCATGTCTGTGGTGACTGCAAGCAGCCCAGAGGGCGCTAGCAGCCTGGTGCTTTGTCCTCGAGAAGCTCCCAGTTCACTGGTGGAAGGAGCCCACTGACTGCCAGAGACGTCGGGGGTGTGTGGGGGGTGGGACTACTCCACCTACCCTTCTCACTGGACTCCAACCCTCTTCGGGGTTGATCTCTGCTGATATCTTCCTCCTTGTTCTGCTCCTCAACTTCTTCCTTTGAAATCTCTGGTAGGTTCTGACACATTTCCCTTGGAATTACACCTGATCTATGTTTGTTTGCTTCTTCTTTTTTATCTAAAACTTTTCCTTCTTTCTGAGATGATCTGGTAGCTGGTGTCTCTGATCTGCCATCTTAAAAAAAAATGACTGTACTCTTCTATGAATCTGTATTCTTGTTTTTATATCTTCTTCCCTTTCCTCCTATGGCAAATAAAACAATCACTTTGTTTTGCAACACAAGTTCTCAGGAAGTCAAACTTCAGATGAGTCCTTAGTGGAAATTGCTGACTCTTCCTGTTCTGATGTCTTCCCAGTGTAGTTACCAGAAATATGTGACCTTCTCAGAGAAACCATCCCCAGCAGGTTAGAAACATGATTGACAGTCTCTTTGAGGGCTTGGTGAGTGTCCTTGAAGAAGCTTCATTTTTCTGGGACTCTAATACAGTATCATTATGCAACGTTCTTCCTGAATTCAGGCTTTAGTAGCTTCCTTTCTTGGGTGGTTTCCACAGATTTCTATGATACTTTTTATGATCCCACGATCAGATTTCATATGCACATACTGTTGTAGTAACAAGGAACAGTAATTATAATTACTGGGTTATTGAGGCATTACTTTATGCCAAACTATGTGCTTTAGGCATTTAGAGAGTTTAAGATTATTAGCCATTCATGTTTTTCTTTTGAGATTTTCCTGCGCATTTATTTTTGCCAATTTTTATAGTTACAATGTATGTCCCTTTGTTTATAAATTACATGGTAACAACCTATTCCTTTTATTTATATATAAATTATTTTACTACACTAATAATATATTCTTTTATAAAATTAAAATACTGATAAGTGACAGAATATATTCAGGGCACTTGAATCTATGCTTTCAGAAGAAAGAAAACAATAAAAATATTAAAAAATTTTTAAATGCTGGTAAGCAAAAACAATAAAAAAATTCGATCACCCATAAAGCCACAAACCAGAAGTAATTAAAGTTAACATTTAAGTATATCAATCCACATTCCTATCTGTGGCAATATGTATATGTATTTTAAAAATTGGATTGCATTATATATTTTCACGTTTATAAATATATTCAGGTAAAAATTCATGCTCATTGGAAGCATGGAAGTTCAAATATTACAGGAATATAAGGAATAAAAACTGGAAGTCTGCTTTTGTCCTCATTCCCCTCAATCCTGTTCCCCTTTCTACAGGTAACCACTGTTGAAGTTTGGTGTACCTTTCTGGATTTTTTTGTATGCATTTAATTTATATTTATAGTTTTTAAAAGACCACAAATGGGATCATACTTTACATGTGATTATGCAGTTGACTTATTTTGTTTAGCAGTATATTGTGGAGCTCTTTCTATGGAAGTATTTTCTTTTTAAGGATTATATAGTATTCCATAGTACAAACATTATACCATATTTTATTTAACCAATATTTTCAAGGTTTCACATTTTTCATGATTATACACAATGCTGCAATGAACAACATTCTTGGATGATATTTTTGACTGCATGTGTGAGTATTTCTGCAGGTTAGATTTCTAGAAGTAAAATTGCTGGCTCAAAGGGTACTTTTATATTGTCTTTATAAAAACAGTTTACATGTCCTTGCAAAGTATATTATGGTTCCCATTTCCTAGCACCCTTGTCAATATTGGGCACTCTTAATTCTTACCAATCTGATTATAATGGATTGTGTTGCTCTTCCCTATGCAGCATTAATTTCCCCTTATCTAGTAACAGCCCAATTTTGCTTTGGCAAAATAGCCCTACCTGCACTCCCAGTCTACATGGGTAGGTGGACTGACTTCATCCCTTATTTCAGGGAACAGCACAGACCCAAAGCTGGGCCAATTGGGTGCTATTGCCCTAGCATATAAATCTTGACAAAGTGTCACTAAGACTGAAGACAAGTGAAGTTCATTCATCCCAGTGGCACTGCCCAGATAAGACTGACTTCTTATTTCCTCAAATCTTTTTTTTTTTTTTTT
>JAQIFY010002793.1:0-13060 GCA_028533085.1 Varecia variegata | reverse complement strand
GAAGAAATTCTATAGGAACATACTAAAATGCAACTTATATAATAAAAATGGAATGTGAGGAAAGAAAGTCGGTCAGCCGGGCTCTCTGGAATTAGAGAGCAGGTGGTTGGTGCCTGAGCAGAGACATGCACAGCCTGCTCCGTGGGAGGCACCTTTGGGGAAAGACTACCAGCTAGTTTCCTCATACGTAGTGGTGTGCGTGGAGGATGCCCCAAGGCACAAATCGCCAAGTAAGAAAGTGAGCCAGATCAGAAACTTCTGGAATGGAAATTTTTTTCAAAGGTGGTACATCACAATAAAAATTAGAGTACTCTTCGTAGTAAAATTTTTAAGCATGTTGTTATTTTTATGTTGAAGTTTATAATCAAAGGAAAATCTTAGTACTGTTTTATACTGTTCGCTGGCATAAGAGGACCATGGCGACAGGACTCTGGAAGTCATCCAGCCGGAGCCCCTCCTCCGGCCCGTGGGGAGGTGCAGGCCCCCACTGCCTCGCTCCTGGAGGCCCCGTCTGGCATTTCACCTGAGCTTTCTTTTTGCTTAAAGAAAGGAATTCACATTTGTAAATGACAGCCACTTGTTTTGACTAGACCTGTAACTCTTTCTAAGTAAGTGCAGCATGGAATGGTATCTTGAGATGTGTTCCTGTGTGACCATTTTCTAAAAATTTATTTTGCATTTTTATTTCAAAATACACTTTCAAACTTAAAATTACCAACGTGTTTGAGTTTTTTTGTTGTTGTTCTTTTTGGAAGTTAAAATATTTTAACCAAGAGCTTAATTCAGAAGAGTTGGAAGAGGAAGCACCAGAACCAAATGACATTTTGAGGTGGTGGCAGTCACTGAATAGGGTGAGCAGAGCTCTTAGGTGTCCCAGGTCCTGTCAGAAGGTCCTGTTCCTAAAACCACTGCAATGCCAGGAAGGATACTAGCTCTGCCTACATATCAGTCCCTAAATATGATCATATTTTTGAATTTGAAACGTTTTCCACCACGTGCATTTTAAATAGGGATAATGGGGGAAGGGGAGGAAAACAGCCTAAGAGGGACACACAACCAAGCACTGCTGGGTGCCCAGGGAAGGGCACCGGGACAATGCTCCCTGTTACCTACATGCTTAGAAGAGGAACATAGGAAAGTGGAGCTGTGGGTGGTTTTAAATTTCTTCCAATATTTCTGTAATGAACACATATTACTTTAAATCAGAAATAAAATATTAATAAAATTGTCCTAATTAGGAACAGGGGGCTCCTGTTTCCGAGGAGTAGAGCGTGTCATGAATGAGTTCTTTAAGCCCCTGTTAAAGCTGTGGTTCTGTAATGTATTGGGGAAAATCTGGCCCATTCTAATCTCCCTGCTATATAAAGAGGTCTCAGATTCTAAAAAGAAAAAGACCAACAACCTAATAGAAGAATGGGCCATGGGCATAAACAGACAGTTCACACAAAAAGCCCAAATGTCCCTCAAACCCAGGTAAAGATCTTAGTCTCCATCATAATAAGAGAAATGCAGATTAAGGTATCATCTGTCATCTATCAGATTGGCAAAAATCCCAGAGTTTAACATATTCTGTCGGCAAGGCCATGGGGAAACTGTACACTCTCATGTTGGTGGGAGTGAGAAATGGTGAAGTTCCCTATGGAGAGAACCAGTCACATCACTTGTCTTTGCAGTAGCAGTCTTCTTGTTGTCACAACCACAAGGAGCTTTCGGCCTAGGCCCAGTTGCTCATCACACAAAAATCCAATTATTGAGACAACGAGAAATGCCAAGGAAGAAAGGAATTTTTAATAAGACAGATGTCAAGTCTTGTAGGGAGAAGGGAAGATGCTGCCTGAAATCCATCTCACAGAATAAGGAAGATCATGGGCTTTTAAAGAAGGGGCCACGTGGCTTGGGGCAGGTCATCTTGTAACTGACAAGAGACTATTTGCCAGGTGTTGGGGGCACATTATGCTGGTTGGTGAATCTTGCTGTCAGAATGCCTGCCCAGGGGCCTTCAGAATCTCAGCTCCTTTGTCTTGCAGATGATCCACCGTTTCTGGGAAACAGCTCAAAAGGTCAAGTAGTTAAGGGAGAGGATTATTAAAAAACATATAGGGGTCATAGAGATTGGTTTATAGAGCCAATTACATTATTTCTTGAAATCCAGCCTACCCACACACCTGTATGCATACAAAATTACATACAAGCTTTCCATCGCAACATTGCTTTAACAGTAAAAATGGCAACAACCCAGCTGTAAAAAAGATGGGTTAAATACACTGGTGCACAGGGGAGAGAGGGAAGGAGCTAGAGGGGAAAGTGAGCTGAAAGGGTTTTGGGTTTTCTTAAGTGGGAGAGATTTGTGCATGTTGAAATGCTGGTGGCAGAGATCCAGCCAAGAAAAAGACTGGAACTACTAGAGGGACAGTCACTGACAGTACAGTGTTCCTAGGAACCCCAGGAAAGGTAAATCTGAGCATAGTTGTGTAACAGCAGTAAGGGTCGGCAAGGGGCAAAATGTTTTACGAGTTACCTCTTTAAACCCCTCACTCTTTTTCAGGAATTAAAACCTGCATTCCTGCCCGAGGCCAGTGATCAGAGGGGCAGAGAAGTGTTCTGTGTTCTAGTATCTTCAGCCACAGGAGATGGCCCAATGAAACTATCCAGACAGAGGTCAGGAGATCATCTTCCCCGGAGATGCTATAGTTAAATGGCAATAGCCCTGTTAGATTCGTCTGTGTGGATGTTCCCTGGTCCCCAGGTTCCCAGTGTCAAGAATGAGTACTGGTACCACGTCCAGCCAGTGACAGAGTGATCACAAACACAGCAACCTAATACAAACAGTTTATCACATAAAAGAAAGAATGAAAGTAAAGGAAGCTACACAAAGGGAAAATACGTTCCAGAGAGAGTGGAACGGGTCAGTCTCCAGGAAGATCCAGAAGGCTGAGTACATGCTGCCCTTTAGAAGCCCACTAGCTTGTCCCGCCTTTTCCCTGGCAGGATTGGTTGCTGTTTCCCACCTTTGGGGGTGATTGACAGGTTGGTGGTGTATGACAGGTCACACAACAGGGTAGGTTATATAGCAGTTTCCCTTTCTGTGCACAGGAAATTTTTACTGTGTATGTTCCCATCAGGGAACAGTTCTAGCTGCAGTTTGGTTTCTAGCTACAGTTTAATGCCTGCTCTCCACCCTTAGCCACCTCCTTGCCGCCTGTTTACCCTCCACCAGACCTAACAGCCCAAAGCTGAAAAACCCTGTATTTCTGCTTTAAGGGGAAACATGTTTCTTTAAGATGAGAGTCTGCCATCCTCATTTGCCAGCAAATTAATAAACTTCTCTTTCCTTTTCTTCAAACCACTTGTCCTCATTCTTTGTTCGGCCTCAGGGACAAGTACTGACTTTCAATAACGTTTGGGGGTGGCAGGAAGAGAACTTTTTTTTGACAGGGAAAGTATGAGAGGCTGGGTGTGAATGAAGCTAAATGTGTAGTCTTTATAGGAGGAAGTTCCTTTATGACAGCTTCTGTGTTTTCTGTGAAGCAGAAGACAAGGACTGTTCAAAGCTAGGGAGGTGATAGTGAGATCGAGGGTTAGAAGAGCAAGGAAGGTTTGAAACAATCATTGTCACCAGCGGGAATGAGTTGACCGTAGAAGATTAGTAAGGTGGCTCTGCAGTGCTTGGGGGCCCAATTGAAAGCAGCGATGATGAATGCACAGTGGTACCAGCCTCCTGTTGTGTGGTTTTATCCAGCAACACTCAGCTGCTCAGGTATTGACATGGATATCCCATATTCCACTTGTAGGCTTTTGCCCACATTTAATAAAACACGACAGAAGCCACAGACTTCGGGGTCCTGCAGAATGACTTACTGAATTGATGAACCACAGAATATAACGTGGGTAGACAGGGAAATGAAAACAAAAGGGGGCTAATCATAGGGAATAAGAAGCGGATCCATGGTGTGATGGTCCAGGTGAATTTGAAGTGTGGTGGAAGCGGTGGAACACTGAGATCGATGGAGATTGGTCAGAAACACGTCTGAGTGGAGGTGGGCAAACTTGATCATGAAAAAGATGGGACTGACTCAGGAGAAGAATAAAGTGGCATGGAAGAGACAGACCATTTTGGAAATGAAGTCATGGAATTAAGGGGTGGGAATGTTTTCAACATTTCCCAGCATGGGTGTTCAGCAAGCAATGGAAAGCTCACGCAGGACAGGAACACACCTTCTGGGGCTCTGCCCCGTGCAGTACGGAACTTGCTGCATCCCTGGAACCTCAATACCAGTGGCACCTTCTCAAGTGAAGTGGCCTTACTAGTACCCCAAAACCTCCCCTACGGATATCACCCTGTTGACCAGGAGGAGAAGAAGGTGGGAAAAAAGCAATTGGAAGTTCATGTTTAGAGCTGTCTTTCTCAGACATAGAATGTTGCATTTTGGGGCTAAGTCCTGGGAACTAAAAATCTTAAGTCCCCCAGCTGACTGAATGGACCCCCTCTTGGCCAAGGGGACCCCAGAAATACCCTAAAGCTGAGTTGCTGGCCATGAGAAGGGAGGTCAGACATGCCTCCTCGTGCCCCCTCCCCTTCTTGGAGATGTCCTCTGTATTAACTCATTAACAGCCTAAGGCCATGCAAGACAAAGCTTAAACCACACCTGCAGGACATCAATTTACTTAACAGATCTCTTGAGTCTGGGTATATGTTGGGGGCTTGTCTCTGACTAACAGACTTCCTTATCTTAGAACATTCCAAGCCTTGAGACAAAGCTTCAATTCTTTGATCTCTGGGGGTTCCTTATGAATAACAAAAGTCACTCCCATCACTCCGGAAATTCCAAGGGTTTTAGGAGCTCTGTGCCAGGAACCAGGACAAAGACCAAATATATTTCTTATTATACCACAGGTATATATCAAAGCCCTGTGATTAACAACTCATCTCTGTACCTGTAGGCAGTGCATACAGTGATTATTTTTAGTAGCAGAAACGGCCAGAGCAGAAGCAGCTTGGTGAAGGTGGAGGATGGAGGAAGGAGGACCATGTGGGGGAGGTGGTAGAAGTGATCAAGACTTGGAAACTTGGAAGATGGCTGCAGGGAGACACAAGGAAAGAGACAGAACCTAATATTCTGTGAATCATTTGTATCTAATATCATATAACAATCTTCCACTTGAGTTTATCTTTCCATATTATCCTATGTTCGTTTATAGTATTTAATTTCTTGACCTCTAAGTTCTCCAAGGCCCTTGCCCATTTTTCAAGCTTTCAAAAAATAACTGATGATTCTGCTCAAAACCTAAAGGTAAGTTTTTTGTTTTCCGTTTTCTAATGAGAACATAATATAGCACCATGTAGAAACAGTTCTGTTTCCAGCCAATGCTGCTGTGTCTCTGTTCTGAACATTTGCCTCCAGAGCTCTTGTTGTTGATGCAAATTCAGACAGGAAGGACTGAGAAATAAAATTTGCAAGTGGTTTCTGTTGAGAGTTTCTATTATGTGTAAATATGTGAGAAGGAGTTGCATTGCCTGGGGGTGGGTGCTGGAGGCAGGCTGTAGCAAAGCTCTGCTGTGCTTCTACACAGTCTTGCCCTGCCTCAGTTTCCTGTCTGCCCCCCTGGCCCTCTGTCCCCTGCTATGAACTGGAGACCTCGGAACGAAGCAATTCAGATTTGTCTGGTGTGTGCATATCAACTGCGGTCTCACTCACCACCTGAAGGAAACGAAATATTTCACCCCAAAATAGACTTCTTTGACATATTTTGAGATGGCTATTCAGAGGACCTGCAAGCAGACATGACCCCGCACAGCTGTCTTTTGTGAGGGAGACGTGCATTTGTAGGGAAAATCTGCACTGATGCAGCCAGGCTGTCTCCGAGGCCCTCCCTTGTCCAGATCTAGGAAAGATTAACTGAGAGGCTGACACGTTGAAAGGTCTGAAAGAAAGTTACCATCTGTTCTCTCTGAGGGCTGCTACCTGTTGGGCTTCATCTACGTACAAGACCACCCTTGCTAACCAGGCCTTCTCTGCTCTCCTCCCATAACCTGTTTTATCACCATAACCTGGTTTTGTCCTTGTGCTGAGCCCCCATTCTTTCTCTAACCTCAAGATGGTATAAAAGCATCAGCCATCTGACCATTTCTTTAAGTTCTTATATTTTGTAAGACTCCCATATGCATTAATAAATTTGCCCTTTCCCCTATTCATCCGTCTTTCCTCAGTTGATTTTTAGTGAACCTTCGGAGGGTAAACGGGAAGTTTTCCCTCAGTCCCTACAATCCCTTTACCCCAACCCAGGCTGATGCAAAATTAAATGATTTAACTATTTTAAAAATCTGCTTTTAATGGACAGATTTGATCTTTCTATTTTACTTTCTATCACTTTATTCCTATTGATCAACTTGGTAGCCTTCTGAAAAAAATTTTTTCTAAATATTTTCTTTATATATAAGAAATTTAATATTGATAAAGAAAAGAAAATTTTTATCTGAGGCAATGTGAGCCCCTTTAAATTATCGGGCCCAAGGAGGCACTGAAATGCCACAGTAGTCATAGCTCACTCCTCACCTTGAGCTATGTAATTACCTCTTGAAGCCACCTGCTGGGTAGGCTCTAGATTAACTGAGGCCAAGTAGCCATAAATTGCCCTATGCTGCACATCGTAACTCATACCTGTTAAGGGAAAATAACCCAAAGTCTGTAAAATAATTTAAAGAGGTTTATTCTAAGCCCAGTGTGTGTGACCAGTACCTGGAGCATGTTTTCAAGAGGTTCTGAGAAAATGTGCTTGAGGCAGACAAGCCACCGTTTGGTTTTGTACATTCATGGAGACAGGAATTACACGTAAGATTATAAGTCAATACATGGAAGGCGTACATTGGTTTGGCTCAAAAAAGCAGGACATCTCGGAGCAGAGGATTATAGGTTATAGATGGCTTTAAAGACTCTTTGATTTATAATTGGTTAAGGAAATGAAGCTTTGTCTCAAGGTTTGGAATGTTTTAAGTTAATATGAGGACGTCTGTTAATCAGAGACAAGCCACTGGACATTTATCAAAGCTCAAGTGCTCTGTTAGGTAAATTGATGGCCTGCAGGTGTGGGTTAAACTTTGTGGTCCATGCCTTGGGCCTGTTGATTTTACCATCACAGAGAGTAACTCCAAAACGGAGGGGTCATGACAAGATGTGTCTGAACCTCCCTTCTCCTCAGGGCTGGCAGCTCAGCTTTAAGGTTTCTCTAGGGTGCCCTTGGCCAAGAGGGGGTCCATTCAGTTGGCTAGGTGGCTTATGGTTATATTTTAGTTCACATACAATGTAGTTCAATAATGTATAGCCAACCACTAACCAATGTTATTTTTATAAACCACTGAGAAGTCCTGTCCAACAACTTTGTATCAGCCTACTCCTTGTCCCCTTTTGACTTTATTTTTATTTTATTTTTTTGAGGAGAAGGAAAGAGAAGTTTATCAATTTGCCAGCAAATGAGGAGGATGGAGACTATTATCTAAAAATCTCATCATCCTAATAATAAGCTGAAATACAGAGCTTTTAAAAGGTGGGTTCTCAGCTTCAGGCAATTGCTGTTCAACTACAGTTGATAATTCTAATTGTCCCATCTCTGCCTAAGACAATCCTGTGCCCTCCACCCGGGACTTCCATCCACCAGGTCTGGACCAGCTTGGCAGTTCCGCTGAGCCATCTCATGTAGCACAAAGAACAAGACATTCCCCTCCCCCTCTTGACCACTGGCCTGAGACAGGGATGCAGGTCCTGGTTCTCCAAAAGGAGTGGGTGATGTTTTAAAGAGACCGAAAATATTTTTGCCATTTTTTTCAGGCCATTCCTTCTGTTACATATGCCCCCCTGTCAATAGATATGGGAGGAGAGGCAACATAGTCATCGAGCTACTTCCTGCTGAATTGGTGTGATGTTTCAGATGGAAGGTGTATACTTACTTATGTCATCGCAAAGCTTTGGCGGTATATTTACAACAACACATTGCCCTTTTGTCTTTAAAAACCTGCTTGTAATAAGGACCAAACGGAACCCTCCTCAAGGCAACCTGGAAGTGTGTCCCAGGGACCTGTCCTCAACATTTCCCCAAATAAACTGTCTATGTTAATTTTGCCTCAATTTCTTTCTTTAGGTTGACATTATGAGCTTCCAGGGCATATCTCTCTGATGTTCACTCCATTCACGTATCCTTTATATTTTATTTGAATTTCTAGTATGGGTACAAAATCATACAAAATTGGAGCCTGACTTTTCCCTGTTCCCTTACCATCCTAGCCTAGCCCCTCACACATCCTCAAACATATAGCAGAATTAAAAGGTTTAAACAGTTGAACCAAGGCAGTGTTTTGGTTTATTCAATGACCTTCTGAGAAAGAAAGATGAGCTAGACTCAGGGCCACTCTAGTATATTCATATCCTTAAATACTGTCTTTAAAGTTTGTTGGGCAATCTGTTTTTCAGCAGGTGAAACCTACAGGTAAACTATGACCAATAAATATTTTTCCCAAAACACAGCCGCGGTTCATTTCAGCTCAGAATCCTCTCCTCCCTGCCCTAGCTCCCACTTCCACTACTGGCTTTTGGGTAGTTTGGGTAGTGTCAGCTCTGGGATCGGCCAGCTAGCTGCTGCTTCCCCAGTTTTTCCTTCTCTAAAATGGGGACAATAATACTGTCGAAACACAAAATTACAACAAATTTAGTTTAAAGGTCTAATTGGCTTTATTAGCAATTCATGAATTGGACAGCATCCCAGCTTTAAAAACAGGCACTCCAATGAGCTAAGCAGAGGACATTGGCTTTATAGGCAGAGAAGGGCTGAAACAGGGACCAAAAAGCAGACTGGTCACTTCAAAGTTACTTTCCTTACAGGGTTAGAGCAGAGGGGATGTTCCTACAATGCTGAGCTCCTGACTGGTTGCTGTGGATCTGCTGTTTGTCTTTAGAAACTGACCCATCACAAAGTTCCGTTTGATTACATGGCATCTAGCTGGTTTGGTCTGATCTGACAGGCTGAGTGCCAGAGCTCAGTCCAAAACAGTGGCCTCCTGTAAATTTCAATTAACAATATCTTCCTTCAAGTAGGAGTGACATGAGAATCTTTAAAAAGATAATGGGAGAAATGTTAATCTGACAAATTAAAGTACTACAGACCAAACAGGGACAGGACTCAGGCCTCACCTCTGACCAAGGGAGGCACCGTGGGGCTGCCTGGCCCAGCCTAATTAGCTGTAGATGAGCAAAACGACAAATGACCTCCTAACCGCCATAATTCAGCCCATACCCATCTAAGGAGGCAGCCAAATTGTTTCTCTCTTGCGTAATGCTTTCCAAGACCTCTAAAACAAGATGCTAACACTAGCTGATCAGGAACCTGGCCACACAAAAACTAGACCTATCCGGATTCAACCACCTGAAGCCAAAAGGAACCGCTACACTCACTTTACCCAGCCTTGTCACTCATTATAAGCGCATTTTAATGCTAAAAGTCATGGCTGGGTGGAGATTTAACATGCTAATGAGACATGCAATGCAGGAAGAAGCATGTGATAGAACTATGCAGGCGCAAGACAATCTCCACATCTACATGCTTACACGTGACCCTTTTCTGCCCAAGCCTCTTTAAAACTCTCCGTGAACTCCCCTCAGGGAGGCAGCCTGAGGGTTTTCCTCTGTGCTGCCTCCCTTGTGTTTGAACACAAGCCCCAACAGAGCCTTGTCTGGGACTGCTGTTTGGCCTCTTGTTATTGAATAATTTCTATTACATGGAGAGCTCACGGTAACACAACCATGGTAAGTTATTCTAGATATCCATCACCGTTTGACACTGTCATTGAAAATGTCAGTAAGACTAAGGAAACTTTTATTTCACAACATTTATATAGCTTATCAATACTTACATAGCTCTGCAATTTGTGTCAGCCTCTATGCTAAGTGATTTATAAATATTAACTCATGAAATCCTCTTATGAACCTTATGAGATATCCCCAGTTACTGAGGGGGAACCTGAAGGAACTTGACCAAGGTCACAGTGCATTATTAAATGTCAGGGTCAAGATTTGAACTTAGTAGTCTTGCTATAGAATCTGTGCTCTTAACCACTATGCTAAGATACCTAGAGAGTGAAAGAAATTCTGCATGATGGTGGCAGCCGGGTTAGCAGGTTTAGCCCTAAATGGGCAGACATTCCCTGGGGTAAAGTATTCATTCACCATTACTGAATGCTTGCAATGTACAGGTCAGGCATTGTGGTAGGTGCTAGGACTACAGAGATAAAAGACACATTTCATGCCCTTGAGGAGTTTCTCAGATGGTTGATGAGACAAATAGGGAACACCTGTGTGATAGTATAAACTATATATTTGGTCTTTGACCCTGTTTCCTGGCAAACAACTCTTAAAATCTTTAGAATCATCTTTAGAATCTACAAAGTGATGTCTTTTCCATGCTAGTGATTGACTGGTGGCTAGCAGCCCCTAGGTAGCTCCAGGAGGGGGCTTGTCACCAGAAAGACCAAGGCAGGATTAGAGGGTTGGGATGTTCAGCCCCTCACCCCAACCTCCAGGGAGAGGAAGGGGCTGAAGTTTAAGCCGATCACAAATGGCCAATGTTTTAATCAATCATACCGAATAATGACGCCTCCATTAAACAGGGTTTGGGCTAGCTGAACACAAGGAGGTTCCTGGAGGGTGGCATGTCCAGGGAGGGCATGGAAGCTCCACGCCCCTTCCCCCACACCTCACCCCTTCATCTGTGTCCTTTGCAATGTAGGGGAGAAGGGAAAACTTCCCCTGTGCCCCTAGAAGTTTTGCTGAAAGATCAACTCATAATAAGGCAGATTAATAAGAGAAAGAGATTACAAATGTATTTACTGTGCACATGAGGAGAATCACAGAGTGATTACCTAATATCCCAATGGGGTCCAGAAATTTATATACCCTCATTTTAGAAGGAGGGGATGAGGAATATAGGCAATTCTGTTGAGGGGCAGTAAATGATTAGTAGGGAGGATAAGTAGATACTTGGGAGAATGAATGGATGGGAAAAACAGATTGACTTGAAAATAGTTCTCTTTGGAAATTAAATTAACCTGAGAGACAGGTAGTATTTTTAAAAATGGGTTGGGCCATGTCTGGTTGCATTTTTGATATTTCCCACAATATATTGAGATAAGAGGGAGGGGTTGGAAAGACAATTGTTCTTCTTGATGGGTCGGTCCATCTGGTCTTTACGGAGACAGAGGGGAAGCCCCTTCCAACACCTGTTAATCTCTGAGGGCCTTTAATTCAAAATACTCTTTATCCCAAGGAGTCTTATTTGGGGTGAAATTTCCTGAGCTCCTTCAGTAATATAATAATCCGGTAAATGTAAGTGTTTCCCTGAGTTCTATGAGCCACTCTAGAAAATTAATTGAGCCCAATGAGGGTATCATGGAAACCCCAGTTTATAGCCTGTCAGACACACAGGTGGAACACCCAGCAATTTGCAATTGGCATTGGAAATGGAGGGGGAGGCAACCTTGGAGACTGAGCCCTCAACCTGTGGGATCTGATGCTATCTCCAGGCAGACAGTGTCAGAATTGAATTGGAGGGCATCTAGCTGGTGTCTGCTGCAGAATTGCCTGCTGCGTGGGGTTTTCTGTGTCACATGAGAGCCTTATCCTAGGTACTTAATTGTTCAGCCTCTTAATCTCTACCTATTTACCTATCAAAAAAGTAAAAGCAACCTGGATAAACTCAATACCTTAGTAAGGCCTGGTGCAGTGGCTCACGCCTGTAATCCTAGCACTCTGGGAGGCCGAGGCGGGCGGATTGTTTGAGCTCAGGAATTCAAGACCAGCCTGAGCAAGAGTGAGAACCCGTCTCTACTAAAACATAGGAAAAAAATTATATGGACAGCTAAAAATATATATAGAAAAATTAGCCAGGCATGGTGGCTCACGCCTGTAGTCCCAGCTACTGGGGAGGCTGAGGCAGAAGGATTGCTTGAGCCCAGGAGTTTGAGGTTGCTGTGAGCTAGGCTGATGCCACGGCACTCTAGCCCTGGCAACAGAGTGAGACTTTGTCTCAAAAAAAAAAAAAAATACCTTAATAAAACATGAGTGACTGGTCAATCCCAAGGCAGTCACAGTCACTGGATAGGCTACATTCAACTCAACCACATTGGGTCCAAGCTCCCTGGGGAGTTTAGATCTTAAGGAGATGGCGCATCCTACTTCCCCCCAGACTGCACAGGGACCAGGCCAAGCCAAGTTAGCAGAGCTCAGCTTTTTAGGGTCTGCTCTTAACATCCATGTGGGGTCTGGGAGGAAACGTTGACTTCCTCATTGGGTGTTCCAAAGGGGGTGAGTGTGGATAGGAATGACTATCACAATGTTCAACATGCCTGGAATCCATTCCTTAGCCCCCCTTTTGTCCATTCATACCCACTGCTAATGCCACAAATCAGATTTAGTGCCTCAGAAAAGAAGTGGTGTACCGTCTTCATATTGTTGTGTTTTTTTTTCAAGATCTTATGGGAAACATTTATTGTGTATTTATTGCTAGGAAGTATCTGTGGAAAAATTAAGCAGATGAATAAACGTGTGTCTAGGATACAGAATTATGCTCGATGAGATATTCTACAATCTGCGCATTCCAAATGCCTTTGTGTGGTGCAGTAAATCTCCTTCTAGATGCAATTAGGTCTGGGGTTCTACAACGCAAGTATGTGACGCTGGGGAGGGAGGGGTTGGGCCAAAAGGCCGGGAGGGGAAAATCCTGTATGTGATCATGCAGCCCAGCCCTGGGCAATTACAAAGGCTTTTCCCGGCCTGGGGGGAAGCTGCCCTCCCCACCCCAGACTTGGCACACAGTCTGGGGTCCTCCTGGCCGGCCACAACCCTATACGTATCTATCTGCAATCCTGGCTCAAACCCACCTCTCAGAGGTCCCCATATATGGGAGCCCTGAGCTGAGGCCTTTCTCAGGGCCTCTGCCAAGACCACCTTTCTGGGGGCCTTGAAGACATTTCTCTTTGCTCTCCGCATTCAGTACTTTTGCACTATAGCCCTTCTCTCCC
>JAQIFY010002792.1:0-13062 GCA_028533085.1 Varecia variegata | reverse complement strand
GAGCTTGAACCCATTCTACTAAGTGAAGTATCCCAAGAATGGAAAAATAAGCACCACATGTACTCACCATCAAATTGGTTTCACTGATCATCACCTAAGAGCACATTTAGGAATAACATTAATCAGGTGTCAGGCAGATGGGGGAGGAGGGGATGGGTGTATACATACCTAATGAGTGCGATGCGCACCGTCTAGGGAATGGACACGCTTGAAGCTCTGAAATGGGGGGAAAAGGGGCAAGAGCAATATACATAACCTAAACTTTTGTACCCCCATAATATGCTGGAAAAAAAAACAATGAGGTATCATTTAACTCCAGTGAGAATGGCTTTGATTAAAAAGTCCCAAAAAAAGATATGTTGGTGTGGATGTGGAGAGATAGGAACATTCATATACTGCTGGTGGGACTGCAAAGTAGTAAAACCTCTATGGAAAGTAATATG
The DNA here is from genome assembly GCA_028533085.1 of Varecia variegata. Classification (NCBI taxonomy): domain Eukaryota; kingdom Metazoa; phylum Chordata; class Mammalia; order Primates; family Lemuridae; genus Varecia; species Varecia variegata. Next base: position 12,619 of record JAQIFY010002792.1, on the reverse strand, counting down.
GAGATACCTCAAAGAACTAAAAGTGGACCTACCATTTGATACAGGAATCCCACTACCATTTATCTAACCAAACGAGAAAAAGACATTCCATAAAAAATACATCTGCACTAAAAGTAGAACTACCATCTTATACTTCAATCCCACTATTAGGTATCTACCCAAAGAAAAAAAAGATATTCTTCTGAAAAAGACACCTACACTCGAATGTCTATAGCAGCACAATTCACAACTGCAAAGATGTGGAAACAACCCAGGTGCCCATCAATACATGAGTGGATTAATAAAATGTGGTATATGTATATAATGCAGTTCTACTCAGCCATAATAAAATGGTGAATTAATACCTCTTCTATTATATTGGATTGAGCTGGAGCCCATTTTCCTAAGTGAAGTACCACAAGAATGGAAAAAGAAACACCATATGTACTCACCATTAAATTGGTACTAATTGATCAAAACTTATGTGCCCATTGTAAGCAACATTCACTGGGTGTTGGGCAGGTGGGAGGAGGAAGGAGGGCATACGTAAACTCACACCTAATAGGTGCAGTGTGCTGTCTGGGGGCAGGGCATGCTTGTAGCTTTGACTTGGGTGGTGCAAAGGCCATATGTAACCAAAGCGTTTGTTGGTTTTGTTGGAAATAAAAATAAAAAACAAAAAACAGCAATACATAAAACAGGACTTTGGTTTGACTAGATATGGAATTTGTTAGGTTTATTGTTCAAATTTTTAGAAATTCAATGATGCTTGACTATGTAACACATTTCCAAAATTTCCCCCCAGTCTATTTTCTTTGAACGTATATTACAATAACTATGTCTGGGGAAATACTAAAAGTAAAATCAAAAGACTAGTGAGTTTAAAGTAACCCTAGTTTTATTTTTTATTCATAGTACAAACAACCACCTTAACAACAAAGATTATGATGACTATGATAAAGAAGATGATAGCAGCAACATAGTGAGATTTCATAAAATATCAAGCACTGTGCCCAAAACTTTTAAGTGGACCTCTTTATTTAATATTTAGAGTATTCCCTTAGGGGAAGACTTGTTATTATTTTCCTTTTTACAGATGAAAAAATTGAAGCTTATTTGAGTGAGTTCACAGGGTCCCAAACAGAATAAGAAATTCATTCTAGAAAGTTTGGTACCAGGACCTGTGATGATACTCAAAGGGATACTCGGTCCAGGTAATGGTGGTTAAGTCGAAGGACTCCTAAGAATTTTCTTCTACACATCAAGCATCTGCAGTTTCCTACATGACTGTGTTGCTTCCCGATGGATAGCTTCATGATAATTTCACTTTTATTTAATTAGGTATAATGACAATAATCAAAATCTTTGAAATTTATCATGATCAATGAAAAATAGAGCAAAACAAGAAACTTATTCTACCCTTGTTACAGAGACTCATTATAGACTCACGTTATTATACCTGACAGCAACAATTTCTGTAAAAGCAGCCCAAACAACACTGTCTTATCTTTATACCAGTAATGCTGTGTCTATTTATGAGGCCACTACTCTTGGCAGTCAAAAATCCAGCTAACTTGTACTGATTCCATGCAGTTCATGCTTCTTTGCCCCAAAACTTAACAGTTGCCATAGTTGCTATTTCATGTCAATTTTCTTTTAAAAATCTCTTCTCTATCCTCATATTATTGGAAGAGTGATAAAAACATATCACCCTTCTATATCCATTCATTCATTGCAGTCAGACATTTATTCTCACATTGATTATTTGACTTAAACGTCATCGTTCATATAAAGTAAGGGAAAATGGCCAGGATTACAACTTTTTTCTTAGGCAGGATTCCTAGTTCAGTGTGTTAGACAGCATATGTGCAAACAGACTAACAGTGGACAAAAAAAAAAAGTGTTCTGGCATAGAACATTGAATTATTGAAACTTGAGCTCATACAGAAAATACAGACTAATTAAAAGGCAGTAGACTCATCCAGGAAGAGGAGAAAAGCTCATGCAGATTCAGAAGGAGATATCATATTCAGGCAAAGACAAGTAAGCACCCAGGATGGAAGAGTAGACAGAAACAGTTCATAAGCCACATTTGGCCATTACAACACATCACTGTTTATCTTAGTGAGCAGAGCTGCTAGACTCTTTTTAAGCAGGGTATGACACATTAGCTTCGCATGCTAATAATATCACACATGCTGTGGAAGATGCATGGACTTCAATAAAAAAAAAAAGACTACTGGGAAAATATTGACTGTAACTGCTTTTCTCAAGAATCTGATTCTCTGAGAAATGGAAATTTTGGGGGAGTATTTGTCTCTATGTTATTTGGTACTATGTTATTTGGTACATATCGAAATTCAGGATATAGCTTTATAGCACAGCCATGAGAACTGCTCAAGAGACTGTCAAAAGTGAGGATGCTTGTTATCCTAAGCTAGAGAAACAGAAACTAAACAGTTAGAATTTTGGATGCTGACTTGTGCTGTACACCAGCTTCAAAAGTGGTTCTGAGACCAGACTGAGGGATGTGTTGTGCCCTCTCAGAACTGAGAACAGCAGAATATTCGGTGCCTATGACTCCCAACACCAGCATTAGTGTGATTTTTCTACAAGTTGAAGAAGGCAATTCGCAACTAAAATTTGACATTGCAGTTTCCAAGCAAAGGAAAGGTGACTATGTTCATACCATACTTGTGATTTGGGACTTTTAGGACTAGAATTAATTGATATAACATGACAAACATCCCTCTTAATATATTTCCATTCATTCGTAAAATATTTTTAAGCATTTTTGATGTGCCAGACAGTGTACTAGTGACTTGGGATACAGAGGAGGATAAGTTTGAATTTATTTATGATCTAGTTTATAGTCTAGCTCACATCTAAAATTGTACTATGGTAGAAATTACAAGTGGCTCTCTGAGCTTGTATTCAGAAAGTCTAACCTGTTCCAATGAGTTGCGAATATCACCCTGATGATGTAATTTTAAATGAGACTTGGAAGAAATAAAATTTCACCAGGCAATTGAGAGACAGGACTTAGTAAGACTATTTAATCTGAAGGGAAACACAAATAAAAATGTAGATACCTAAGAGAATGTGATATATTCCAGAAACTGAAAGGAACCAAATGTGAACTAGGTCTGAAGAGTATCAAGAGGAAGTTGGAATATTCATACGTTATCATAAAAAGAAGCATTGAAGAAGATCCTTTCTTCACAGTCCCTGAAAGCAGACTGTCCTCTGTTTTATGTTTGAGTGTGTTCAATAATTACAAATAACAACGTTATTTCATTTCTAAAGACTCAAACTGTTAGGATGCTTTTCTTATATAGAGTAAAATTTGTATCCTTCAATCTTCTAAATACCATACACAAATCAGTCATTCTTCCCTTTAAATTCCCTGCAGATATACAAAGATTCTTGCTAATTATTCTATTATTTTAGAATATTTGCAAGTTCTCCACAGCTTTTATGTGCTTTTCATCTTCTTGGTATCTTTCCTTAAAAAGGACATCCACAACTCAATAAATAACTCCTGATATAAAGCAGCGCAGCACAGTGCTCCCTAGTTTAATGACATACACAGAAAATGGTAATATTTGTGTAGCACAAGGCCATGGCACAGATATGCTCCAATCATGGCATTCCAGTTCCATGAAACTGAAGTAGGGAAGCTATGTTATGGCTCTCATGAGGATTATTATCCATTGAATTCTAGACACTGTATTTTTATAATTATAATCTGAAACAAATTATTAACCAGCCATTTACTTTATGGCTTAATAAGTTAATAAAGAACTTTTCTCTGATTTTTTTCCGACATAGATTACGCTCAAAATATATACAATGGAAAAATAATTTTTTTTTTTTTTTTGAGACAGAGTCTCGCTTTGTTGCCCAGGCTAGAGTGAGTGCCGTGGCGTCCTCTTAGCTCACAGCAACCTCAAACTCCTGGGCTCAAGCAATCCTATTGCCTCAGCCTCCCGAGTAGCTGGGACTACAGGCATGTGCCACCATGCCCGGCTAATTTTTTTCTATATATTTTTAGTTGGCCAGATAATTTCTTGCTATTTTTAGTAGAGACAGGGTCTCGCTCTTGCTCAGGCTGGTCTCAAACTCCTGAGCTCAAACGATCCGCCGATCCGCCCGCCTCGGCCTCCCAAGTGCTAGGATTACAGTCGTGAGCCACCGCGCCCGGCCGAAAAATAATTTTTTTAAGCTGAATTAAGAACTTAAATCTTTGCACTCCTGAATTTCAACTTATTTGTCTTAACTGTTTTCTGGGCCTGGATTCCTTTGCGTAGAAGATGTAGTACCTTCGGGCCAAGGTAATGATAACATGGGAAGTTTTGCTGACCAGATAGTGTGCATCATACTTATCATGGAAAATTAGCAACCTCCAAGGCCAAGCTTAACTGAACAAAGAAAAATTTCACAGAGAGAGTCAAATTCTCAACCACTTTTTGTCTTATTGCATTCTCAACTATCCTCTTTACAATTCAAATAAGTAAAAAGGACAGGAGAGAGGGAGAAAAAGATGAAGAGGGATGAAAGAAGAAAAGGAAGGGAATGGAAGGGAAGGGAAGGGGAGGGGAGGGGAGGTCAAAGGAGGGAAGGAGAGGGAGGGGAGGGGAGAGGCGAAAAGAAGAAGAAAAGGAAAACATAAGTGTTCTTAAGTTCTCACTTGAAGCATGACACTACATTGAATATTTGGTTTCTTAATCCAATAGTTCCCAAACTTGGGTACTCATTAGAATCACTCAGTGGTTTGGTTTGTTTCTTTTTTTTGCTTTAAATAATTTTGGTCTTTGAATTAAGTTTAGATCAGAACTCAAAAGTTCTGATTCACTGATTCTGTTCTTGTATTAAAAATTTCTCCAGATACATTGAGAAAACTTTGAAAGTTGATCAATAAAAAATTTGGAGCATATTTTCACATTTCCGACAGCAACTAAAAAAGAAACTAAAATACAGGTGTCAAATATTGGAAGAGAGGGGAGGTGGTGACAATGATTTAAAGTAACTCCACATATAATAGAAAGTTGAGATAACACTCAAAAGTTGATAATGCTGAAAGAAAGCAATAAGAACAAATTATTTGGAGCTATGGAGGTAGCCTTCAAAACTAGAGGCAGAAACTGTTTACTGCAGCTATTATACAGACATTAAGTTGTCTCTGGATACTAGGACTGAGAGTGTAGGGAAGGTAATACAGGAACTTTTCCTTTTTATTATAATTATGTTTAGAGTTTTACATTCATCATTTTTATAAATACTATCATCTCCCTAGATGATGTTGATTTTCAGTGATTTTGGGAAATCCTTGAGTTCATTAATACTCTGTGTTCAAGTATGTTCTACATTTGACTGTAAAGCAACCAGCTCACATAACTCTACCTTATCCATGAGCACACTATGAGAGCCTGTGCCACCAGCCTATATAAACTGAAGATAACCATGTCTATATCATATTCATCTTGAGTAACTAAAATACTGGCTTTGACGTAAAATTCCTTTGACTTGAGACAAGTTGGATTTTAGAAAGGAAGGCACTTACTGATCTCATATGTGGATATTAACTAAATTCAGATACGAGCAGAAAGAGAACAGATACGAGCAGAACATGAAGTATAACATATCCTTTATGTGCTATTCATACGGATTTCCTATTGAATGTCATCCCATTTATTGAAACATTGCTCTCCTCACTACAGAGCAGTGTCATCTGTTATAAATCAAGTATCTGGATCTGTGTATGAATCTAGCTTTGAATTCTGTATTTTGTTCTGCTAGTCTATCCTTATGCCAATATGATACCATCTGTGTCTTATAATGTGCCAACACCATATGACAGCATAATTTACAGAATTTTGTTCTTCAAGGTTGTTGTGGCTATTTTAGGCTGCATGCATTTTCATGTGAAAAAGGCACTCCACCAGAAATATTACTGCAATTTTAATTTGGATTATATTGAATCTATAGAGAGATTTGTTATTGTAATATCGAATCTTCTAATTTATGAACATGGTAAATTATCACCTATTATTTAGATTCTCCTGAAAATTTCTCAATAATTTATAATTTTAAGTATTCAGACATATATTTTGGTATATTTATTTCTAGGTATTTTATGCTAAATTCTTGCTATTATAAGTGATAAGATTTTTAGAAAAAATTTATATGCATTTATTCAATTTTGCCACATAGACCTCATATAAGGGCCCAGAAAGGTCCAAAGAGATAGAATTGAGAGTGATACACCAAGCAAACACTAACCAAATTAAATATGGTTTTGATATTCTAATATCAGGCATAGAAGCTTTAAGCATGATGCATTTCTAGATATCAGAGAAAGATTCCATAATGATAAGGGATTCAGTCCAAGGTTGCCTAAAACAGTAAGATCTTTGCCGGGTGCGGTGGCTCACACCTCTAATCCTAGCACTCTGGGAGGCCGAGGCGGGCGGATTGTTTGAGCTCAGGAGTTCGAGACCAGCCTGAGCAAGAGCGAGACCCCGTGTCTACTAAAAAATAGAAAGAAATGATCTGACAGCTAAAAATATACATACATATATATATATATATATATATATGAAAAAAATTAGCCGGGCATGGTGGCGCATGCCTGTAGTCCCAGCTACTCGGGAGGCTGAGGCAGTAGGATCGCTTGAGCCCAGGAGTTTGAGGTTGCTGTGAGCTAGGCTGACGGCACTCACTCTAGCCCAGGCAACAGAGTGAGACTCTGTCTCAAAAAAAAAAAAAAAACAGTAAGATCTCAGAACCCTAAATTTCTATATGACCCACAGCATAGTTCCCAAGTTTTAAAGCAAAAAAATTGATGAAATAAATTTAAAAATACACTAATCAAAAATTTGTGGGAGACTTTAATATATATTCCTCTGTCAACAGCTGTCAAAACAGAAGGCCAAAAATAAAATCACTATGGATATAAAAGATGAACACCACAAAAATAAATTACACATAACTTAAATATATAGACCACACAATTCTAAAAGGGCAGAAAACTTTTTTTCAAGTGCATTTGGAATATATACAAAAATGGACAATATGTTGTAAGATAAACAAAACTTCAACAAATTTCAAAAACTAAATTTCACAATTCAAAAATTAAAATTAAATAATTTAATGTTTATTTACCACAATTACATTAATAGTAATTTTCAAAAGGAATTTTTTTAAACATCTGATTTTCTAAATATTAATAATATATTTTAAATATTCTATGGGAGAAAAACATTTGAGGAGAAATTATAAAATATTTAAATGGAATTATAGTGACAAACCATTAAAATGTGAGATGCAGCTAAAGAGGGTAACTTGAGAGGAATCTGTACATTATAGGTATATGTCAGAAAAAGGAAGAAGATTGGGACAATTATTTCAGCTTCATTAAAGAATTTAGGGAAAAAACAGGAAAGCATACCTAAAATATATATAAAGAAAATGGAATAATTAAGTTATTAAGAATAGCTTAAATAGAAAAATAGTACATAAAATTTATACAATTATACACTTAGCCAAGGAGGTGAAAGATCTCTACAATGACAACTACAAAACAGAGAGGAAGGAAATCGCAGACAAATGGACAAACATATTATGCTCATGAATCGGTAGAATCATCATTGTTAACATGTCCATACTACCCAAAGTGATTTACATCCCCCTCAAAATACCAATATCACACTTCACAAATCTAGAAAAAGTAATCCTATGCTTAGTTTGGAACCAGAAAAGAGCCTGAAGACTCAATCTGGAGGCACGACATTACCAGACTTCAAACTATACTACGAGGTTGTAGTAACCAAACAGCCTGGCATTGGTAACAAAAATACAGACATAGACCAATGTTCCAGAATAGAGAACCCAGAGATAAAACCATCTATCTACAGCCAAGTGATCTTTGACAAAGCAGACAACAATGCACACTAGGGAAATGAAGCCCTATTCAATAAATGCTGCTGGGAAAATTGGATACCCACATGCAGAAGAATGAAACAGGACCCCTATCTCTCAACATTCCCAAAAATTAACTCAAGATGGATAAAAGATTGAAATGTAAGGCATGAAACCATAAGAATTCTAGAATAAAATGTTGGAAAAACACTTCTAGATATCAGCCTAGGCAAAGAATTTATGACTAAGACCCCAATGCCAATTACAGCAACAACAAAAATAAATTAATGGGATTTGATTAAAAATAAAAAGCTTCTGCATAGCTAAGGAAATCAACACAGCAAATACACAGTCACAGCCTACAGAATGGGAGAAAATGTTTGAAAACCATACATCTGATAAAGAGCTAATAACTAGAATATATTAATACAAAGAACTCAACTCAACCAAATCAGCAAGAAAAAAACAAACAACCCCATTTAGAGTGGCCAAAAGACATGAACAAAACTTTTCAAAAGAAGATAGCAAATGGTCAATAAAAAATGAAAAAAATGCTCAATGTCACTAATGATCAGGGAAATGCAAATTAAAACCATAATGAGATATCACCTTACCCCTTTCAGAATGGCTTTTATTAAAGAGTCCAAAAACAATAGATGCTGGCATGGATGCAGAGAGGAAAGAACACTTACACACTGTTGGTGGGACTGCAAATTAGTACACTATCTCTATATAAAATGATATGGAGATTACTCAAAGAACTGAAAGTATACCTACCATTGAATCCAGCAATCCCACTACTGGGTATCTAACCACAGGGAAAAGAAGTCTTCTTTTATCAAAAAGACACCTGCACTCGAATGATTATTGTAGCACCATTCATAATTGCAAAGAAGTGGGATCAACCCAAGAGTCCACCAATTCATGGGTGGATCAATAAAATGAGGTATATGTATACCAAGGAATACTAATCATCCATAAAAAATGATGAATTAATGCCTATTGCAACAATTTGGATGGAACTGGAGACCATTCTCCTAAATAAAGTATCTAGGGAATGAATAAACAAATACCACAGATACTTGCTATTAAATTGGAACTGATGAGCACACATGTGCACAGAGAGAAATAAAACTCCGTGAAAATCAGTGGGGAGGGCAGAAGAGGGGAGGGACAAAAACCTACCTAACAGGTACAATGAACACTATTTGGGTGATGGACACACTTATAGCCATGACTCTAGTATTACAAGAGCAATCCAAGTGAACAAAAATATTTGTTCCCCCTTAATATTCTGATGAAAAAATAGCCAAAAAAAAGCATTGTGGAGATTTTGTGAAATATCAAGCACTCTTCCCATGACTTTAAATGCATTACTTTATGTAATATTTACAATATTACCCTAGGCAAATACTACTATTGTTCCCATTGAAGAAATCCAAGCTTAAAGGCTTTACATAACCTGCTCAGTGTCTCAAACATAATAGCAATAAAAACTTAAACAAAAACCAGGAATTTGCTCTAAGACTCATGATTTTATGCACAGCGCTACTCCAATGCCATGAAATTGTGTGTAGGTTAAGGACTTTCAAAGAATTAATTCCCTTCTATACATCGAGCATTCTTATTTCTTTATATGACTGTTTGGCTGTCACCTGAATATCGTTACGGTATTATCACCTTTGTTTTCAGATATAATTAAAACAATCAAAATCCTTCTTATCTGTTCTGATCAAAGCAAAATGAAGCACATTTCATTACACATACAAGAAGTTGTAATAGACGATAGCCACCATGTGTATACAAGCATCTCAAAAATTGTCTTGTCTTTATACCAGTCATGATGTGGCGGTTTATGAGTGAACAGCTCACAAGACCTATAAATCCTACTAAGTTATATCATCTCTATACAAGTAATGTTCTTTTATCTCATAATCACCATAACAAAATGGTAAAAAATAAAAATAGCTTCTGAGCACATAATGACCTACTTCAAGACTGTTAATTGCATATCGATGCTTTTTCATGTCAATTTTACCTTTAAAATACATTTTCTCTCCTCATTTTAAATGATTTCCTGCTTCTGAGCAATTAATACCTATTCTAAATATACCTTTATGTTTAAAATTGCATATATATATATATATGGTATACAACATGATAATTTGATATACACATGCATAGCGAAATAATTCCTATATATTCAAGCAAATTAACATATTCATAACATGAAAGTTACCTTTTCTTCTCTTTTTTTTGGGGGGGGGGTGAGAATACCTGAAATCTACCCTCTTAGCAAATTTTCAGTTTACAATAAAGCATTATTAACTGTAGTCATCATATATACACACACACAGAGATATATTATGGAGTATTAGTCTTAAAAGGAGATCCTGCCATTTGCAACAACATGAATGAATGTGGATGACATTATGCTAAGTGAAATAAGCCAGCTGGGAAAAAAAAAAGCCTGATCGCTCTCATATGTGGAAACTTTGGCCTTAAATGATATCCTAATACTCATGTACCCACCTACTGTCTCTCTCCAATTCAAACCATCTTACATAATATTTTCAGATTCATACTCATGGGTCCGTCCCATCTGTATTACTTAGGTGATATAGAAACTTCTGGTGTTTTTCATTATTTGTCATATATGAATTTCCTACTGCTTCTGTAACAAATTACTGTAAGCTTAGTGGTTTAAAACAACACAAATGTATCATCTCATAGTCCTAGCGGTCAGAAGTTCAGTAGGATAAAGCCAAGGTATTGACACGGTTGGTTTTTCAGGTGGTCTGAGGGGAGAATGCATTTCCTTACCTTTCTCAGCTTCTAGAGGCTGCAGGCATTCCTAGGTTTGTCATTCCATCTTTGCAACACTCCAAACTCGTTTCCATTGTCATACCTTTTACCAACTCTGTTCTTCCTGCCTCCCTCTTATAAGAATCTTGTGATTACATTGGGCCTATGCAGATAATCCAGGAAAACATCTGTATCTCAAGATCCTTAAATTAATTTCATCTCCAAAGCCCCTTTTACCATTTTCTAACATGTTCACAAGTTCTGGGATTCAGACATGGACACCCTGTGGGCAGCATTATTCAGACTAGTGGGAATGTTCTCTGTACATTCACATCTCTGTTGCTTATATTAAACCTTAACAAAGTGGAGCCAGGAGGCCATGAAAGACGAGCATCCATGTATGCCCAGGAAGAGAACTACTATAAGGACTCCCTAAAAAATACAACAATTTTTAAAATTCCAGATAAGCTGCCTACACCAGGACACTTGCCTAACAATGGCTGTCTCCACCCGTGAGCCAACAACTCCTGCAAAGAGCCCCTGTAACCAATGGTCTTTGTTTCATAATAGCTTACATGGACTTCTCCCATTTTTCCTGTAAAGGCTTCCCCTTCTCCCTCGCCACTTAGATGTGCCTATTATTCACCATAGCATACATATCCCAATTGCAATCCCCTGCTGTTTGCAAATGCACTTTATGTTTTGAAGAAGCTGTCTCTATTATTATTTAGGTTGACAGGACACCTGTGCACTCTTTGGCTCTCAAAGATTCACTTCCATCCCACATGTAAAACATATTCACTCTTTTACATGATCCCCAAAAGTTTCAACCAATTTTCAACATGAACTCCAACCCAAAATCTCATCTAAGTTTCATCAGATCAAAAATCCCAAATATCATCATTGATATAATTTAAATATGGATGGGTAAGAATCTAAGTATCCATCCTGGGGCAAAATTCCTCTCCATCTATAGACCTGGGGAACTGGAAAAGAAGTCATCTGCTCACAAAATACAATGCTAAGATGCCAGTTATAAACATTACCATTGAACCAAGCTGCAATTCTCTTTTCAGTTTCTTATTGTTCTTATTCAGCCATACTCTGCTCACCCATAAATTAGTATGGCTGACACATAGCATTCCCCTAAAAGGATCCCAGAGTCCTGTGGCTACTACAATGCCATACTGAAGAGAGCCTTTACGAAGCCTAGGAATGGTAAATTTGCTTGAATCTAAAAAATTTTATAGTGGTAGTAAGTTAAAACAAGGAATCGTCTAACATCCTGATTCTCAAGGAGTGTTCTGTACACCAGCAACATTGGCAAAAGGTGGGGGGTTCATATAAATTCATAATCTCAAATTGTACAACAGACCCACTATGTGAATATTAATAAGAAAACCCTTAAGTGATTCTCTGCACATTAAAGTTTGAGAAACATCTCTTTGTATTTAACAAATATCTATATTTGCTCCTAAATCTAGAGATTTTGATTTAATTGTATGGAGTGTGACCTCATTATGAAATTATTAAAAACTCCTTGGTGGATTTTAAAAGTGCAGCCATAACAGAACCACTAATCTAGACCAACCCTATTTCTCTTCAGCGATAATCTAATCTGATTTATATACACTATTTTTTCAGCGATAATACAATCATTTATTTTCTTGATTGACATTTAATCTATGATCCCTTCTCATTTATTTTTTTGAAATAAAAGTGAATTTTTCCCCACTCAGTATGATGTTGGCTGTAGGTTTGTCGTATATGGCTTGTATCATTTTTAGATAGGTCCCGTCTATGCCTATTTTGTTAAGCGTTCTTATCATAAAAGGGTGTTGTATTTTGTCAAATGCTTTTTCTGCATCTATTCAGAGGATCATATGGTCTTTGGTTTTGCTTCTATTTATGTGAT